>JAQJZH010000071.1:0-24969 GCA_028020825.1 Podargus strigoides | reverse complement strand
CCATGTCCCCACGATGTCCCCATGATATCCCCATGATGTCCCCATGTCCCCCATGATGTCCCCACATCCCCATGTCCCCCCATGTCCCCATGTCCCCCTGTCCCCACGATGTCCCCATGATGTCCCCATGTCCCCACCATGTCCCCACATCCCCCCATGTCCCCATGTCCCCACCATGTCCCCATGATGTCCCCATGTCCCCATGTCCCCCATGTCCCCCCATGATGTCCTCATGTCCCCCCCATATCTTGGTGTCCCCATGTCCCCCATGTCCCCATGATGTCCCCCCGTGTCCCCATGTCCCCACCATGTCCCCATGTCCCCACGATGTCCCCATGTCCCCCCTGTCCCCATGTCCCCATGATGTCCCCATGTCCCCCATGTCCCCACGATGTCCCTATGTCCCCATGTCCCCCCATGTCCCCATGTCCCCATGTCCCCATGAAGTCCCCATGTCCCCCCTGTCCCCATGTCCCCACGATGTCCCCATGATGTCCCTATGTTCCCTCATGTCCCCATGTCCTCACATCCCCCCAATGTCCCCCCCCATGTCCCCACGTCCCCAACGTGCCCCCGCTGTCCCCAGATCCCCCAGATCAGCTACGCCTCCACCGCCCCCGAGCTGAGCGACGCGGGGCGCTACTCCTTCTTCTCCCGCGTGGTGCCCCCCGACTCCCAGCAGGCCCAGGCCATGGTGGCACTGGTGCGGGCGCTGGGCTGGAGCTACGTCTCCACCCTGGCCTCCGAGGGCAGCTACGGAGAGAGCGGGGTGGAGGCCTTCGGGCACAGCTCCCGCGAGGCTGGTGGGGCACTGGGGTATACTGGGATATACTGGGAGGGACTGGGAGGGAATTGGAGGGGACTGGGATATACTGGGATACACTGGGAGGGACTGGGAGGGGGTTAGAGGGGGTTAGAGGGGGTTTTGGGGGCACTGGGAGGGACTGGGAGGGACTGGGAGGGCACTGGGATATACTGGGAGGGCACTGGGAGGGACTGGGATATACTGGGAGGGCACTGGGATATACTGGGAGGGCACTGGGATGGACTGGGATAGAATGGGAGGGGGTTAGAGGAGGTTTGGGGGGCACTGGGAGGGACTGGGAGAGCACTGGGATATACTGGGAGAGCACTGGGAGGACACTGGGAGGGACTGGGGGGGCACTGGGAGGGACTCAGAGGGGGTTCTAGGGGGGTTTGGGGGCACTGGGATATACTGGGAGAGCACTGGGAGGGCACTGGGAGGGGAATGGGATATACTGGGAGGGCACTGGGATAGACTGGGAGGGAGTTAGAGGGGGTTTGGGGGGCACTGGGATGGACTGGGATGGACTGGAAGGGCACTGGGATGGACTGGGAGGGAGTTTGAGGGGGATTGGATGGGGTTAGAGGGGGTTTTGTGGGCACTGGGAGGGCACTGGTATATACTGGGAGGGCACTGGGATGGACTGGGAGGGCGTTAGAGGGGGTTAGAGGGGGTTTGGGGGGCACTGGGAGGGACTGGGAGGGACTGGGAGGCACTGGTGCGGGCGCTGGGCTGGAGCTACGTCTCCACCCTGGCCTCCGAGGGCAGCTACGGAGAGAGCGGGGTGGAGGCCTTCGGGCACAGCTCCCGCGAGGCTGGTGGGGCACTGGGAGAGACTGGGATATACTGGGAGGGACTGGGAGGGGGTGAGAGGGTGTTTTGGGGGCACTGGGAGGGACTGGGATGGACTGGGACGGGGTTAGAGGGGGTTTAGAGGGGGTTTTGGGGGCACTGGGAGGGACTGGGATGGACTGGGAGGGCACTGGGAGGGACTGGGATACACTGGGAGGGACTGGGAGGGCACTGGGATATACTGGGAGAGCACTGGGAGGACACTGGGAGGGACTGGGGGGGCACTGGGAGGGCACTGGGAGGGGAATGGGATATACTGGGAGGGCACTGGGATGGACTGGGATGGACTGGGAGGGGGTTAGAGGGGGTTTGGGGGGCACTGGGAGGGACTGGGAGGGACTGGGAGGGCACTGGTGCGGGCGCTGGGCTGGAGCTACGTCTCCACCCTGGCCTCCGAGGGCAGCTACGGAGAGAGCGGGGTGGAGGCCTTCGGGCACAGCTCCCGCGAGGCTGGTGGGGCACTGGGAGAGACTGGGATATACTGGGAGGGGTTTAGAGGGGGTTACAGGGTGTTTTGGGGGCACTGGGAGGGACTGGGAGGGACTGGGAGGGGGTTAGAGGGGGTTTAGAGGGGGTTTTGGGGGCACTGGGAGGGACTGGGAGGGACTGGGAGGGCACTGGGATATACTGGGAGGGCACTGGGAGGGACTGGGAGTGCACTGGGATATACTGGGAGAGCACTGGGAGGACACTGGGAGGGACTGGGGGGGCACTGGGAGGGCACTGGGAGGGGAATGGGATATACTGGGAGGGCACTGGGATAGACTGGGACATACTGGGAGGGCACTGGGATAGACTGGGAGGGAGTTAGAGGGGGTTTTGAGGGCACTGGGATGGACTGGGATGGGCTGGGAGGGCACTGGGATAGACTGGGAGGGAGTTTGAGGGGGATTGGATGGGGTTAGAGGGGGTTTTGGGGGCACTGGGAGGGCACTGGTATATACTGGGAGGGCCCTGGGATGGACTGGGAGGGGGTTAGAAGGGGTTTAGAGGGGGTTAGAGGGGGTTTGGGGGGCACTGGGAGGGACTGGGAGGGACTGGGAGGGCACTGGGAGGGCGCTGGGCTGGAGCTACGTCTCCACCCTGGCCTCCGAGGGCAGCTACGGAGAGAGCGGGGTGGAGGCCTTCGGGCACAGCTCCCGCGAGGCTGGTGGGGCACTGGGGTATACTGGGATATACTGGGAGGGACTGGGAGGGGACTGGGATACACTGGGATACACTGGGATGGACTGGGAGGGGGTTAGAGGGGATTTAGAGGGGGTTAGAGGGGGTTTTGGGGGCACTGGGAGGGACTGGGAGGGACTGGGATATACTGGGAGGGAATTGGAGGGGACTGGGATATACTGGGAGGGCACTGGGACATACTGGGAGAGCACTGGGATAGACTGGAAGGGCACTGGGATGGACTGGGTGGGCACTGGGATAGACTGGGATAGACTGGAAGGGCACTGAGATGCACTGGGAGGGCACTGGGATATACTGGGAGAGCACTGGGATAGATTGGGAGGGCACTGGGATGGACTGGGAGGGGGTTAGAGGGGATTTAGAGGGGGTTAGAGGGGGTTTTGGGGGCACTGGGAGGGACTGAGAGGGCCCTGGGATAGACTGGGAGGGCACTGGGATGGACTGGGTGGGCACTGGGATAGACTGGGAGGGCACAGGGATAGACTGGGAGGGAGTTAGAGGGGGTTTGGGGGGCACTGGGATGGACTGGAAGGGCACTGGGATGGACTGGGATGGGCTGGGAGGGCACTGGGGTGGACTGGGAGGGAGTTTGAGGGGGATTGGATGGGGTTAGAGGGGGTTTTGGGGGCACTGGGAGGGCACTGGGATGGACTGGGATAGAATGGGAGGGGGTTAGAGGAGGTTTGGGGGGCACTGGGAGGGACTGGGAGAGCACTGGGATATACTGGGAGAGCACTGGGAGGGCACTGGGTGGGACTGGGGGGGGCACTGGGAGGGCACTGGGAGGGGAATGGGATATACTGGGAGGGCACTGGGATAGACTGGGAGGGAGTTAGAGGGGGTTTGGGGGGCACTGGGATGGACTGGAAGGGCACTGGGATGGACTGGGAGTGAGTTTGAGGGGGATTGGATGGGGTTAGAGGGGGTTTTGGGGGCACTGGGAGGGCACTGGTATATACTGGGAGGGCACTGGGATGGACTGGGAGGGGGTTAGAGGGGGTTTAGAGGGGGTTAGAGGGGGTTTGGGGGCACTGGGAGGGACTGGGAGGGCACTGGGAGGGACTGGGATACACTGGGAGGGACTGGGAGGGCACTGGCAGGGCACTGGGATACACTGGGAGGGCACTGGGATGGACTGGGATAGAATGGGAGGGGGTTAGAGGAGGTTTGGGGGGCACTGGGAGGGACTGGGAGAGCACTGGGATAGACTGGGAGAGCACTGGGAGGACACTGGGAGGGACTGGGGGGGCACTGGGAGGGACTCAGAGGGGGTTCTAGGGGGTTTGGGGGCACTGGGATATACTGGGAGGGCACTGGGATGGACTGGGAGGGGGTTAGAGGGGGTTTAGAGGGGGTTAGAGGGGGTTTGGGGGCACTGGGAGGGACTGGGATGGACTGGGTGGGCACTGGGAGGGCATTGGGATATACTGGGAGAGCACTGGGAGGACACTGGGAGGGACTGGGGGGACACTGGGAGGGCACTGGGAGGGGAATGGGATATACTGGGAGGGCACTGGGATAGACTGGGAGGGGGTTAGAGGGGGATTGGATGGGGTTAGAGGGGGTTTTGAGGGCACTGGGATGGACTGGGATGGACTGGAAGGGCACTGGGATTGACTGGGAGGGAGTTTGAGGGGGATTGGATGGGGTTAGAGGGGGTTTTGGGGGCACTGGGAGGGTACTGGTATATACTGGGAGGGCACTGGGATGGACTGGGAGGGCGTTAGAGGGGGTTAGAGGGGGTTAGAGGGGGTTTTAGGGGCACTGGGAGGGACTGGGAGGGACTGGGAGGGCACTGGGAGAGACTGGGATACACTGGGAGGGACTGGGAGGGCACTGGGATATACTGGGAGAGCACTGGGAGGACACTGGGAGGGACTGGGGGGGCACTGGGAGGGCACTGGGAGGGGAATGGGATATACTGGGAGGGCACTGGGATTGACTGGGAGGGGGTTAGAGGGGGATTGGATGGGGTTAGAGGGGGTTTTGGGGGCACTGGGAGGGCACTGGTATATACTGGGAGGGCACTGGGATGGACTGGGATGGACTGGGAGGGGGTTAGACGGGGTTTACAGGGGGTTAGATGGAGTTTTGGGGCACTGGGAGGGACTGGGAGGGCACTGGGAGGGACTGGGAGGGACTGGGAGGGGGTTAGAGAGGGTTTGGGGGGTACTGGGAGGGACTGGGATATACTGGGAGGGCACTGGTATAGACTGGGAGGGACTGGGAGGGGGTTAGGGGTGGATTGGGTGGCACTGGGATATACTGGGAGGGGCAGTGGGCTGTACTGGGGTATACTGGGAGGGACTGGAAGGCACGGGGGTATACTGGGATATTCTGGGAAGTCACTGGGAGAGACTGGGATGCAACTGGGATATACTGGGAGGTTACTGGGGTATACTGGGAGGAACTGGGATAGACTGGAGGGGCACCGGGAGGGGACTGGGAGGGACTGGGGTATACTGGGAGGGACTGTGAAGGGGTTAAGAGGGGACACGAGGGCACTGGGAGGGTCCATAGCGGCCCGTAGTGTTCCATACTGGTTTATACTGGTTTATACTGGTTTGTACTGGTGCAGGGGGCCTGTGCATCGCCCAGTCCATCAAGATCCCGCGGGAGGCGGGGCCAGGGGAGTTCGAGAAGGTCATTGGTCGCCTCATGGAGACCTCCAACGCCCGCGGCGTCGTCCTGTTCGCCAACGAGGACGACATCCGGTGAGACCAGTACAGACCAGTATAAACCAGTACAGACCAGTACAGACCAGTATAGACCAGTATAGACTAGTATGGATAGCTATGGACCAGGAATTGCCCCAGGAACCCCCCCAGTGACCCCAGTATGGCCCTCACCAGGGTGGGTGACGTGGGAAAAGGGGCCAGTAACCCCCAGTATAGACCAGTATAAACCAGTACAGACCAGTATAGACCATTATAGACCATTATGGACAGGTATGGACCAGGAATTGCCCCAGGAACCACCCCAGTGACCCCAGTATGGCCCCCACTAGGGTGGGAGACATGAGAAAAGGGACCAGTAACCCCCAGTATAAACCAGTACAGACCAGTATAGACCAGTATAGACCAGTATAGACCAGTAGGGATCAGTATAGGGCAGGAACTGCCCTGGGAACCCCCCCCAGTGACCCCAGTATGGCCCTCACCAGGGTGGGTGATGGGAGACGAGGGACCAGTAACCCCCAGTATAGACCAGTATAGACCAGTAACTCCCCCAGTCCCCTCCCCAGCCCCTCCCAGTATCTCCCAGTCCCTCCCAGTATATCCCAGTATATCCCAGTATATCCCAGTATATCCCAGTGCGCCTCCCAGCCCCTCCCAGCCCTCCCCACGCCCTCCCAGTCCCTCCCATTATACCCCAGTAGCCCCCCCACCCCCTCCCAGTATCTCCCAGTATATCCCAGTATGTCCCAGTATGATCCCCAGTCCCCTCCCAGACCCTCCCAGTCCCCCCCATTCCCCCCCAGTCCCTCCCAGTCCCTCCCAGTCCATCCCAGTGCCACTCCCACCCCCTCCCAGTATATCCCAGTATATCCCAGTCCATCCCAGTCCCTGTCCCGCAGGCGGGTGCTGGAGGCCGCGCTCCTGGCGAACCTCTCGGGCCACTTCTCCTGGGTACCCCCCAGTGCCTCCCAGTGCCTCCCAGTGCCTCCCAGTGCCCCTCCCAGTCCATCCCAGTATATCCCAGTATATCCCAGTATGTCCCAGTATACCCCCGTGCCCCTCCCATTCCCTCCCAGCCCCTCCTAGCCCCTCCCAGTCCCTCCCAGTCCATCCCAGTCCCTCCCAGTGCCCCTCCCAGCCCCCCACAGCCCCTCCCAGTATATCCCAGTATATCCCAGTCCATGCCAGTCCCTGTCCCGCAGGCGGGTGCTGGAGGCCGCGCTCCTGGCGAACCTCTCGGGCCACTTCTCCTGGGTACCCCCCAGTGCCTCCCAGTGCCTCCCAGTGCCTCCCAGTCCATCCCAGTGCCCCTCCCAGTATATCCCAGTATATCCCAGTATATCCCAGTATATCCCAGTGCCCCTCCCAGCCCCTCCCATCCCCTCCTAGCCCCTCCCAGTGCCTCCCAGTGCCTCCCAGTCCATCCCAGTCCCTCCCAGTGCCCCTCCCAGCCCCCCACAGCCCCTCCCAGTATGTCCCAGTCCATCCCAGTCCATCCCAGTCCCTGTCCCGCAGGCGGGTGCTGGAGGCCGCGCTCCTGGCGAACCTCTCGGGCCACTTCTCCTGGGTACCCCCCAGTGCCTCCCAGTGCCTCCCAGTCCATCCCAGTCCCTCCCAGTGCCCCTCCCACCCCCTCCCAGTCCATCCCAGTATATCCCAGTCCATGCCAGTCCCTGTCCCGCAGGCGGGTGCTGGAGGCCGCGCTCCTGGCGAACCTCTCGGGCCACTTCTCCTGGGTACCCCCCAGTGCCTCCCAGTGCCTCCCAGTGCCTCCCAGTCCCTCCCAGTCCATCCCAGTGCCCCTCCCAGTCCCTCCCAGCCCCTCCTGGCCCCTCCCAGTCCATCCCAGTGTATCCCAATGCCCCTCCCAGGCCTCCCCACCCCCTCCCAGTCCCTCCCAGTATATCCCAGTCCATCCCAGCCCATCCCAGTGCCCCTCCCAGTACATCCCAGTATATCCCAATGCCCCTCCCAGGCCTCCCCACCCCCTCCCAGTCCCTCCCAGTATATCCCAGTCCATCCCAGTCCATCCCAGTCCCTGTCCCGCAGGCGGGTGCTGGAGGCCGTGCTCCTGGTGAACCTCTCGGGCCACTTCTCCTGGGTACCCCCCAGTCCCTCCCAGTCCCTCCCAGTGCCTCCCAGTGCCTCCCAGTCCATCCCAGTGCCCCTCCCAGTCCCTCCCAGTATATACCAGTATATCCCAGTATAACCCAGTGCCCCTCCCAGCCCCTCCCAGCCCCTCCTAGCCCCTCCCAGTGCCTCCCAGTGCCTCCCAGTCCATCCCAGCCCATCCCAGTGCCCCTCCCAGTCCCTCCCAGTACATCCCAGTATATCCCAGTATATCCCAGTATGTCCCAGTGCCTCCCAGTCCATCCCAGTCCCTGTCCCGCAGGCGGGTGCTGGAGGCCGCGCTCCTGGCGAACCTCTCGGGCCACTTCTCCTGGGTACCCCCCAGTCCCTCCCAGTGCCTCCCAGTGCCTCCCAGTGCCCCTCCCAGTCCCTCCCAGTATATCCCAGTGCCTCCCAGTCCATGCCAGTCCCTGTCCCGCAGGCGGGTGCTGGAGGCCGCGCTCCTGGCGAACCTCTCGGGCCACTTCTCCTGGGTACCCCCCAGTGCCTCCCAGTGCCTCCCAGTGCCTCCCAGTCCATCCCAGTGCCCCTCCCAGTCCCTCCCAGCCCCTCCTGGCCCCTCCCAGTCCATCCCAGTATATCCCAGTGCCCCTCCCAGCCCCTCCCATCCCCTCCTAGCCCCTCCCAGTGCCTCCCAGTGCCTCCCAGTCCATCCCAGTCCCTCCCAGTGCCCCTCCCAGCCCCCCACAGCCCCTCCCAGTATGTCCCAGTCCATCCCAGTCCATCCCAGTCCCTGTCCCGCAGGCGGGTGCTGGAGGCCGCGCTCCTGGCGAACCTCTCGGGCCACTTCTCCTGGGTACCCCCCAGTGCCTCCCAGTGCCTCCCAGTCCCTCCCAGTCCATCCCAGTGCCACTCCCACCCCCTCCCAGTATATCCCAGTATATCCCAGTCCATCCCAGTCCCTGTCCTGCAGGCGGGTGCTGGAGGCCGCGCTCCTGGCGAACCTCTCGGGCCACTTCTCCTGGGTACCCCCCAGTCCCTCCCAGTGCCTCCCAGTGCCCCTCCCACCCCCTCCCAGTCCCTCCCAGTACATCCCAGTATATCCCAGTATATCCCAGTCCATGCCAGTCCCTGTCCCGCAGGCGGGTGCTGGAGGCCGCGCTCCTGGCGAACCTCTCGGGCCACTTCTCCTGGGTACCCCCCAGTGCCTCCCAGTGCCTCCCAGTGCCTCCCAGTCCATCCCAGTGCCCCTCCCAGTATATCCCAGTATATCCCAGTATATCCCAGTATATCCCAGTGCCCCTCCCAGCCCCTCCCATCCCCTCCTAGCCCCTCCCAGTGCCTCCCAGTGCCTCCCAGTCCATCCCAGTCCCTCCCAGTGCCCCTCCCAGCCCCCCACAGCCCCTCCCAGTATGTCCCAGTCCATCCCAGTCCATCCCAGTCCCTGTCCCGCAGGCGGGTGCTGGAGGCCGCGCTCCTGGCGAACCTCTCGGGCCACTTCTCCTGGGTACCCCCCAGTGCCTCCCAGTGCCTCCCAGTCCCTCCCAGTCCATCCCAGTGCCACTCCCACCCCCTCCCAGTATATCCCAGTATATCCCAGTCCATCCCAGTCCCTGTCCTGCAGGCGGGTGCTGGAGGCCGCGCTCCTGGCGAACCTCTCGGGCCACTTCTCCTGGGTACCCCCCAGTCCCTCCCAGTGCCTCCCAGTGCCCCTCCCACCCCCTCCCAGTCCCTCCCAGTACATCCCAGTATATCCCAGTATATCCCAGTCCATGCCAGTCCCTGTCCCGCAGGCGGGTGCTGGAGGCCGCGCTCCTGGCGAACCTCTCGGGCCACTTCTCCTGGGTGGGCTCGGACAGTTGGGGGGCGAAGATGGCGCCGGTTGTGGGGCTGGAGGAGGCGGCGTGGGGCGCCATCACCATCCTGCCCAAGCGGGCCTCGGTCCCCGGTGAGCGCCCCATGGAATCTGTGGGGCTGCCCCATGGATCTGTGGGGCGGGGATGTGTGGGGCGGGGATGTGTGGGGCAGCCCCATGGATCTGTGGGGCAGGGATGTGTGGGGCAGGGATGTGTGGGGCGGGGATGTGTGGGGCAGGGATGTGTGGGGCAGCCCCATGGATCTGTGGGGCAGGGATGTGTGGGGCAGGGATGTGTGGGGCAGCCCCATGGATCTGTGGGGCGGGGATGTGTGGGGCAGGGATGTGTGGGGCAGGGATCTATGGGGCAGGGATCTGTGGGGCAGGGATCTGTGGGGCAGCCCCATAGAATCTGTGGGGCGGGGATGTGTGGGGTGGGGATGTGTGGGGTGGGGATGTGTGGGGCAGGGATGTGTGGGGCGGGGATCTATGGGGCAGGGATCTGTGGGGCAGGGATCTATGGGGCAGGGTGATGGAATCTATGGGGCAGGGATCTATGGGGCAGGGATCTATGGGGCAGGGATGTGTGGGGCGGGGATCTGTGGGGCGGGGATCTGTGGGGCAGGGATGTGTGGGGCGGGGATCTATGGGGCGGGGATCTATGGGGCAGGGATCTGTGGGGCAGGGATCTGTGGGGCAGAACCCTGGAATCTATGGGGAGGGATCTGTGGGGCAGGGTCATGGAATCTCTGGGGCAGAGCCATGGATCTGTGGGGCAGAGGCACGGATCTATGGGGCAGAGCTACGGATCTATGGGGCAGACACATAGAATCTATGGGGCAGGGTCATGGATCTGTGGGGCAGAGACTTGGATCTATGGGGCAGCCCCATAGAATCTGTGGGGCAGGGTCATGGAGCTATGGGGCAGCAGCCAGATCTATGGGGCAGACCCATGGAATCTATGGGGCAGAGCTATGGATCTGTGGGGCAGGACCATGGAATCTGTGGGGCAGGGTCAGGGATCTGTGGGGCGGACCCATGGAATCTGTGGGGCAGGGTCAGGGATCTGTGGGGCAGGGTCAGGGATCTGTGGGGCAGACCCATGGAATCTGTGGGGCAGAGCCACAGTGCTATGGGGCAGCCCCACGGATCTATGGGGCAGCACCCAGATCTATGGGGCAGACCCATGGGGGTGTTTGGGGTGTTTGGGGAGGGTCCCATCCCCTTCTGGGGTCACCTGGTTGTGGGGCAGGGATCTATGGGGCAGACCCACGGATCTATGGGGCAGCCCCATAGAATCTATGGGGCACGCCCCCCCCAGGGTTCGATGAATACTTCACCTCCCGCTCGCTGGAGAACAACCGCCGCAACCTCTGGTTCCACGAGTTCTGGGAGGCCGATTTCAACTGCCACCTGCCCCACGGATCTATGGGGCAGCCCCACGGATCTATGGGGCAGCCCCACGGCGAGGCCCACGGCGGGCCCGGAACCCCCCTGCGCAAGTGTACAGGTAAGGTCCACCCCACACGTACCTCTGCCCCATAGAATCCCCCCCACTGCCCCATAGAATCCCCCCCTCTGCCCCATAGAGTCCCCCCCACTGCCCCATAGAATCCCCCCCTCTGCCCCATAGATCTCTTGTCTCTGCCCCATAGAATTCCTGCCTCTGCCCCATAGAATCCCCCGGCTGCCCCATAGCGCCCCAACTCTGCCCCATAGAATTCCTGTCCCTGCCCCATAGATCTACCTCTGCCCCATAGATCTCCTACCTCTGCCCCATAGCGCCCCCAGCTCTGCCCCATAGATTCCCCCCCTGCCCCATAGAATCCCCCCACTGCCCCATAGAATCCCCCCTGCCCCATAGAATCGCCCCCTCTGCCCCATAGAATCCCCCCACTGCCCCATAGAATCCCCCCTGCCCCATAGATCTCCTGTCTCTGCCCCATAGATTCCCCCCCACTACCCCATAGATTCCCCCCCGCCCCATAGATTCCCCCCCTGCCCCATAGATTCCCCCCTGCCCCATAGATTCCCCCCCCCCGCCCCATAGATTTCCTGGCTCTGCCCCCCAGCGCCCCAAGTGTGGGGGGAGGGGGGGTTGGAGAGGGACTGGGAGGGACTGGGCTGTACTGGGAGGGGGATTAGGAGGGATTGGGATGTACTGGGGTGTAGTGGGATATACTGGGATATACTGGGATATACTGGGAGGGTCTTAGGGTGGGATTAGGAGGGGTCTGAGGGGGACTGGGGGTCTTTGGGCTGCACTGGGCTATACTGGGAGGGGGATTAGGAGGGACTGGGCTGTACTGGGAGGGGTTTAGGGGTGCACTGGGACGGATTGGGGTGTACTGGGCTATACTGGGATATACTGGTAGGGTCTTAGGTGGGGATCAGGAGGGGTTTGAGGGGGATTGGGGGTCACTGGGTCGCACTGGACTATACTGGGGGCGGGAGGTTAGGGGGGTATCGGAGGTCACTGGTCCATACTGGTCCATACTGGTGCATACTGGTGCGTACTGGTCAGGCCGGGAGCGCATCGGGCGGGACTCCCCGTATGAGCAGGAGGGGAAGGGGCACTGGGCTGTACTGGGGGGCACTGGGAGGGGGTTAGGGGAAGATTGGGGGGGTCTGGGCTGCACTGGGCTGTACTCGGCTATACTGGGAGGGGGATTAGGAGGGACTGGGCTGTACTGGGACGTACTGGGATATACTGGGATATACTGGGTGGGTCTTAGGATAGGACTGGAAGGGGTCTGAGGGGCACTGGGGGTCACTGGGCTGTATGGGGCTCACCGGGTGGGTGGTTAGGGGGGGGATCTGGGGTCACTGGTCCATACTGGTGCATACTGGTGCGTACTGGTCAGGCCGGGAGCGCATCGGGTGGGACTCCCCGTACGAGCAGGAGGGGAAGGGGCACTGGGCTGGACTGGGGGGCACTGGGAGGGGGTTAGGGGAAGATTGGGGGGGTCTGGGCTGCACTGGGCTGCACTGGGCTGTACTGGGAGGGGATTAGGAGGGATTGGGATGTACTGGGGTGTACTGGGCTATACTGGGATGCACTGGGATATACTGGGAGTGGCTTAGGGTGGGATTGGAAGGGGTTTGAGGGGGATTGGGGGGGATTTGGGGTCACTGGACTGTACGGGACTGCACTGGGCTGTACTGGGAGGGGGATTAAGAGGGATTGGGAGGTATTGGGCTGTACTGGGCTGTACTGGGCTATACTGGGATATACTGGGAGGTTCTTAGGTGGGGATCAGGAGGGGTTTGAGGGGGATTGGGGGTCATTGGGCTGCACTGGGCTGTACTGGGTTATACCGGGCAGGTGGTTAGGGGGCTATTGGAGGTCACTGGTCCATACTGGTCCATACTGGTCCATACTGGTGCATACTGGTCAGGCCGGGAGCGCATCGGGCGGGACTCCCCGTACGAGCAGGAGGGAAGGGGCACTGGGCTGGACTGGGAGGTACTGGGCTGCACCGGGAGGGTGTTAGGGGGGCTATTGGAGGTCACTGGTCCATACTGGTGCATACTGGTCCATACTGGTCAGGCCGGGAGCGCATCGGGCGGGACTCCCCGTACGAGCAGGAGGGGAAGGGGCACTGGGCTGGACTGGGGGGCACTGGGAGGGGGTTAGGGTGGGATTGGAGGGAGTTTGAGGGGGATTGGGGGGGATTGGAGGGCACTGGGCTGTACTGGGAGGGGATTAGGAGGGATTGGGATGTACTGGGGTGTACTGGGCTATACTGGGATCTACTGGGATGTACTGGGAGTGGCTTAGGGAGGGATTGGAAGGGGTTTGAGAGGGATTGGGGGGGATTTGGGGTCACTGGTCTGTACGGGACTGCACTGGGCTGTACTGGGAGGGGATTAGGAAGGATTGGGCTGTACTGGGCTGTACTGGGCTGTACTGGGCTATACTGGGATATACTGGGAGGTTCTTAGGTGGGGATCAGGAGGGGTTTGAGGGGGATTGGGGGTCATTGGGCTGCACTGGGCTGTACGGGGCTATACCGGGCAGGTGGTTAGGGGGCTATTGGAGGTCACTGGTCCATACTGGTCCATACTGGTCCATACTGGTCCATACTGGTCAGGCCGGGAGCGCATCGGGCGGGACTCCCCGTACGAGCAGGAGGGGAAGGGGCACTGGGCTGGACTGGGGGGCACTGGGTTATACTTGGGGGGAGGTTAGGGGGGTATCGGAGGTCACTGGTCCATACTGGTGCATACTGGTCCATACTGGTGCATACTGGTCCGTACTGGTGCATACTGGTGCGTACTGGTCAGGCCGGGAGCGCATCGGGCGGGACTCCCCGTACGAGCAGGAGGGGAAGGGGCACTGGGCTGTACTGGGATATACTGGAAGGGGCTTAGGGGAAGATTGGGGGGGTCTGGGCTGCACTGGGCTGCACTGGGCTGTACTGGGAGGGGATTAGGAGGGATTGGGATGTACTGGGGTGTAGTGGGATATACTGGGATGTACTGGGATATACTGGGAGGGTCTTAGGGTGGGATTGGAAGGGGTTTGAGGGGGATTGGGGGGGATTTGGGGTCACTGGACTGTACGGGACTGCACTGGGCTGTACTGGGAGGGGGATTAAGAGGGATTGGGAGGTATTGGGCTGTACTGGGCTGTACTGGGCTATACTGGGATATACTGGGAGGTTCTTAGGTGGGGATCAGGAGGGGTTTGAGGGGGATTGGGGGTCATTGGGCTGCACTGGGCTGTACTGGGTTATACCGGGCAGGTGGTTAGGGGGCTATTGGAGGTCACTGGTCCATACTGGTCCATACTGGTGCATACTGGTGCGTACTGGTCAGGCCGGGAGCGCATCGGGTGGGACTCCCCGTACGAGCAGGAGGGGAAGGGGCACTGGGCTGGACTGGGGGGCACTGGGAGGGGGTTAGGGAGGGATTGGAGGGGGTTTGAGGGGGATTAGGGGTCATTGGGCTGCACTGGGTTGTACTGGGCTGTACTGGGAGGGGGATTAGGAGGGATTGGGATGTACTGGGGTGTACTGGGCTATACTGGGATCTACTGGGATGTACTGGGAGTGGCTTAGGGAGGGATTGGAAGGGGTTTGAGAGGGATTGGGGGGGATTTGGGGTCACTGGACTGTACGGGACTGTACTGGGCTGTACTGGGAGTGGGTTAGGAGGGATTGGGATGTACTGGGGTGTACTGGGCTGTACTGGGCTATACTGGGATATACTGGGAGGTTCTTAGGGGGGGTTCAGGAGGGGTTTGAGGGACACTGGGTGGCTCTGGGCTGCACTGGGTTGCACTGGGCTGCACCGGGAGGGGGTTAGGGGGGCTATTGGAGGTCACTGGTCCATACTGGTCCGTACTGGTGCGTACTGGTCAGGCCGGGAGCGCATCGGGCGGGACTCCCCGTACGAGCAGGAGGGGAAGGGGCACTGGGCTGTACTGGGCTGTACTGGGAGGGGGTTAGGGTGGGATTGGTGGGGGTTTGAGGGGGATTGGGGGTCATTGGGCTGCACTGGGCTGCACTGGGTTGTACTGGGCTGTACTGGGAGGGGGTTAGGGGGATTGGGGTGTACTGGAATGTACTGGGGTGTACTGGGATGTACTGGGAGGGTCTTATGGTGTGATTGGAAGGGGTTTGAGGGGGATTGGGGGTCATTGGGCTGTACTGGGCTGTACTGGGCTGTACTGGGAGGGGGTTAGGAGGGATTGGGATGTACTGGGGTGTACTGGGATGTACTGGGTTATACTGGGAGGGTCTTAAGGTGGGATTGGAAGGGGTTTGAGGGGGATTGGGGGTCATTGGGCTACACTGGACTGTACTGGGCTATACTGGGAGGGGGATTAGGAGGGACTGGGCTGTACTGGGCTGTACTGGGAGGGGGTTAGGGGTGGCCTGGGAGGAATTGGGTTGTACTGGGGTGTACTGGGCTGTACTGGGATATACTGGGAGGGGCTTAGGGTAGGATTGGAAGGGGTTTGAGGGGGATTAGGGGTCATTGGGCTGCACTGGGCTGCACTGGGCTGTACTGGGAGGGGGATTAAGAGGGATTGGGAGGTATTGGGCTGTACTGGGCTATACTGGGATATACTGGGATGTTCTTAGGTGGGGATCAGGAGGGGTTTGAGGGGCACTGGGGGTCACTGGGCTGTATGGGGCTGAATGGGCTATACTGGGGGGGGGGGTTAGGGGGTGATCTGGGGTCACTGGTCCATACTGGTCCGTACTGGTGCGTACTGGTCAGGCCGGGAGCGCATCGGGCGGGACTCCCCGTACGAGCAGGAGGGGAAGGTGCAGTTCGTCATCGACGCGGTGCTGGCCATGGCGCGGGGGCTCCACGCGCTGCGGGGGGAGGTGTGCGGCCCGGGGGGGGAGGGGCGGCTGTGCCCCAGTATGGACCCCCCCGATGGCCGCCAGCTCCTGCGCCACATCCGCCAGGTGGCCTTCAACGGTACTGGGAGGCACTGGGAGGCACTGGGAGGCACTGGGAGGGGACTGGAGGGGGTTAGGGGGGGAATGGGAGGGACTGGGAGGCACTGGGAGGGACTGGGAGGCACTGGGAGGCACTGGGAGGGACAGGGAGGGGGTTAAGGGGGAGGTTGAGTGGGACTGGGAGGGACTGGGAGGCACTGGGAGGCACTGGGAGGGACTGGGAGGGGACTGGAGGGGGTTAGGGAGGGACTGGGAGGGACTGGGAGGGACTGGGAGGGGGTTAAGGGGGAGGTTGAGTGGGACTGGGAGGGACTGGGAGGCACTGGGAGGGACGGGGAGGGGGTTAAGGGGGAGGTTGAGTGGGACTGGGAGGGACTGGGAGGCACTGGGAGGGATTGGGAGGGATTGGGAGGGTGTTAAGGGGGAGGTTGAGTGGGACTGGGAGGGACTGGGAGGGACTGGGAGGGGACTGGAGGGGGTTAGGGGGGGAATGGGAGGGACTGGGAGGGACTGGGAGGCACTGGGAGGGATTGGGAGCGGGTTAAGGGGGAGGTTGAGTGGGACTGGGAGGCACTGGGAGGCACTGGGAGGGGACTGGGAGGGACTGGGAGGGGGTTAAGGGGGAGGTTGAGTGGGACTGGGAGGCACTGGGAGGCACTGGGAGGGACTGGGAGGGATTGGGAGAGGGTTAAGGGGGAGGTTGAGTGGGACTGGGAGGGATTGGGAGGCACTGGGAGGGACTGGGGGAGGGACTGGGAGGGGGTTGGGGGGGACTGGGAGGGACTGGGAGGGGGTTAAGGGGGAGGTTGAGTGGGACTGGGAGGGACTGGGAGGCACTGGGAGGGACTGGGAGGGGGTTGGGGGGGACTGGGAGGGACTGGGAGGCACTGGGAGGGACTGGGAGGGACTGGGAGGGGGTTTTGGGGGGATTGGAGGGGGTTTGTAGGGGACTGGGAGGCACTGGGAGGCACTGGGAGGCACTGGGAGGGGACTGGGAGGGATTGGGAGGGGGTTGGGGGGCACTGGGATAGCCTGGGATAGACTGGGAAGGCACTGGGATAGATTGGGATAGACTGGGATGGACTGGGAGGGGATTGAAGGGGGTTTGAAGTGGACTGGGAGGGACTGGGAGGGGGTTAGGGGGGATTGGAGGAGGTTAGGAGGGGAACTGGGGCGCACTGGTCTGTACTGGGAGGCACTGGGAGGGCATTGGGGGGGTTGGAGTGCCGTGGTTTACAACCCTTCATAGTGGTTTTTACTGGTTCATACTGGTTTTAATTGGATTTACTGGGTTTTCCCCTGCTTTTTCTGGTTTGTTTGGTGTTTTTCTGGTGTCCACTGGTCCATACTGGTTTATACTGGTGTGTACTGGTGCGCGCAGGCAGCGCGGGGACGCCGGTGACGTTCAACGAGAACGGGGACGCCCCGGGGCGCTACGACATCTTCCAGTTCCAGCGCGACAACGGGACTGGGACGTACCGGGCCGTGGGGCAGTGGGTGCAGGGCCTCCAGTTACGGGTGGGTACTGGGACAACTGGGGCAACTGGGAACCTCCCGCCGGGGTCACTGGGAACCACTTTGGGGGCAATTGGGGCAACTGGGAGGGTCTCAAAGGCAACTGGGAGGGTTAAAAGGCAACTGGGAGCACTTCAAGGGGTAACTGGTGGGATGTCCGTGGGCAACTGGGGTAACTGGGAGGTGCAGAGGGCAACTGGGACCCCTTCCAGGGGCAACTGGGGCAACTGGGAAGGCCTCAAAGTCAACTGGGAGCCTTCAAGGGTCAACTGGGAGCCCTACAGGGTCAACTGGGAGCTCTCAAGGGTCACCGGTGGGATGTCCATAGTCAACTGGGTCAACTGGGAGGCCCTGAGGTCAACTGTGAGGCCCCTGGGGCAACTGGAATCCCTCCTGGGGGCAACTGGGACAACTGGGGAGGGCCTCAAAGTCAACTGGGAAGGCCTCAAAGTCAACTGGGAGGGTGTCAAAGTCAACTGGGAGCCCCCATGGTCGACTGGTCAGACCTCAATGGCCAACTGGGTCAACTGGGAGGCCCTGAGGTCAACTGGGAGGGCCTCAAAGTCAACTGGGAAGGCTTTAAAGTCAACTGGGAGGGTGTCAAAGTCAACTGGGAGGGTGTCGACGTCAACTGGGAGGCCCTGAGGTCAACTGGGAGGGTGTCAAAGTCAACTGGGAGGGCCTCAAAGTCAACTGGGAGTCCTGAAAGTCAACTGGGAAGGCCTCAAAGTCAACTGGGAGGGTGTCAAAGTCAACTGGGAGGGCCTCAAAGTCAACTGGGAGGGTGACAAAGTCAACTGGGAGTCCTCCAAGTCAACTGGGAGGGTGTCAAAGTCAGCTGGGAGGGCCTCAAAGTCAACTGGGAGGGCCTCAAAGTCAACTGGGAGGGTGTCAAAGTCAACTGAGAGGGCCTCCAAGTCAACTGGGAGGGTGTCAAAGTCAACTGGGAGCCCTCAAAGTCAACTGGGAAGGCCTCAAGGGTCAAATGGGGAGCTCTCAATGGTCAACTGGTGGGATGCCCATAGTCAACTGGGTCAACTGGGAGGCCCTGAGGTCAACCGGGAGGGTGTCAAAGTCAACTGGGAGTCCTTAAAGTCAACTGGGAGGGTGTCAAAGTCAACTGGGAGGGTGTCAAAGTCAACTGGGAGGGCCTCAAAGTCAACTGTATGCTCCCATGGTCAACTGGTTAGACCTCAATGGCCAACTGGGTCAACTGGGAGGCCCTGAGGTCAACTGGGGAGGGTGTCAAAGTCAACTGGGAGTCCTTAAAGTCAACTGGGAGGGTGTCAAAGTCAACTGGGAAGGCCTCAAAGTCAACTGGGAGGGCCTCAAAGTCAACTGGGAGGGTGTCAAAGTCAACTGGGAAGGCCTCCAAGTCAACTGGGAGCCCTCAAGGGTCAAGTGGGAGCTCTCAATGGTCAACTGGTGGGATGCCCATAGTCAACTGGGTCAACTGGGAGGCCCTGAGGTCAACTGGGAGGCCTTAATGACCAACTGGATGAACTGGGACTCTCCCATGGCCAACTGGGTCAACTGGGGGGCCCTGAGGTCAACTGGGAGTTCCCCAGGGCAACTGGGAGCCCTCAAAGTCAACTGGGAGGGCCTCAAAGTCAACTGGGAGGGTGTCAAAGTCAACTGGGAGGGCCTCCAAGTCAACTGGGAGGGCCTCAAAGTCAACTGGGAGTTATCCAAGTCGACTGGGAGGGTGTCAAAGTCAACTGGGAGCCCTCAAGGGTCAACTGGTGGGATGCCCATAGTCAACTGGGTCAACTGGGAGGCCCTGAGGTCAACTGGGAGGGTGTCAAAGTCAACTGGGAGTCCTTAAAGTCAACTGGGAGGGTGTCAAAGTCAACTGGGAGGGCCTCAAAGTCAACTGGGAGCCCTCATGGTCAACTGGTTAGACCTCAATGGCCAACTGGGTCAACTGGGAGGCCCTGAGGTCAACTGGGAGGGTGTCAAAGTCAACTGGGAGTCCTTAAAGTCAACTGGGAGGGTGACAAAGTCAACTGGGAAGGCCTCAAAGTCAACTGGGAGGGTGCCAAAGTCAACTGGGAAGGCCTCAAAGTCAACTGGGAGGGCCTCCAAGTCAACTGGGAGCCCTCAAGGGTCAAGTGGTGGGATGCCCATAGTCAACTGGGTCAACTGGGAGGCCCTGAGGTCAACTGGGAGGGTGTCAAAGTCAACTGGGAGTTATCCAAGTCAACTGGAGGGTGTCAAAGTCAACTGGAAGGGTGTCAAAGTCAACTGGGAGTGCTCAAAGTCAACTGGGAGCCCTCAAGGGTCAACTGGTGGGATGCCCATAGTCAACTGGGTCAACTGGGAGGCCCTGAGGTCAACTGGGAAGACCTCCAAGTCAACTGGTGGGCCGTCAATCCCCAACTGGAACCCTCTACAGTTAATTAGCAACTCCCAAAAGTGGGCGTGTCCTCACCCCCCCCACCCCCCCCTCTCCTCCCATAGGCCGACGCCATGGAATGGGGCGTGTCCACCCGCTCCCCCCCCCCCTCCATCTGCAGCCAACCCTGCGGCCCCGGCGAACGCATGAAACCCGTGAAAGGCGTCCCCTGCTGCTGGCACTGCCAACCCTGCGGCGGCTACCGCTACCTCCGCGACCCCGTCACCTGCCAGCCCTGCCCCGCCCACCTCCGCCCCTCCCCCAACCGCTCGTCCTGCCGCCCCACCCCCATCCTCCGCCTCCACTGGAGCGACCCCTTGGCCGCCGTCCCCTTGGCGCTGGCGGCGGCCGGGTTGGCGGCCACGGCGGTGGCCATCGCCACGTTCGCCCGGCACCACGAGACGCCGGTGGTGAAGGCGTCGGGGCGGGAGCTGTCGTACGCGCTCCTGGTCGGCATCGCCATGGTCTACGGCATCACCTTCGTCATGGTGGCACCGCCCGGCGTCACCGTCTGCGCCCTGCGCCGCCTCTTCCTGGGCTTGGGGATGACGTTGAGTTACGCCGCGCTGCAGACCAACCGGATCTACCGGATCTTCGAGCAGGGTGGGCGGGGCTGGATGGGGCGGGGCTTGAGGGGGTGGGGCTTGGAGGGGTGGGGCTAAAGGGGGCGGGGCTAAATGGGTGGGGTTAAAGGGGGCGGGGCTTGGAGGGGTGGGGGGATAAAGGGGGAGGGGATGCAGCGCTGCTCACCAAGGCCAACCGCATCTACGGGATGATTGAGTAGGGTGGGCGGGGCTTAAAAGGGGCGGGGCTTAAAGGGGTGGGGCTTTATGGGGCGGAGTCTGAGGGGTGGGGTTAAAGGGGGCGGGCTTGAAGGGGTGTGGGGCTAAAGGGGGAGGGGAATGACGTTGAGTTATGCGGCGCTGCTCACCAAGACCAACCGGATCTACCGGATCTTCGAGCAGGGTGGGCGGGGCTGGAGGGGGAGGGGTCAAAGGGGGCGGGGCTTGAGGGGGTGTGGTTAAAGGGGGCGGGCTTGACGGGGTGGGGTGGGAAGGGGGTGGGGTTAAAGGGGGAGGGGATGCGGCGCTGCTCACCAAGGCCAATGGATCTACGGGATGTTTGAGTGGGGTGGGCGGGGCTTAAAAGGGGAGGGGCTTAAAGGGGCGGGGCTTGGGGCGGGGATTGAAGGGGGAGGGGTTTAAAGGGGGCGTGGCTTGAAGGGGAGGGGGGATTTAGGGGGTGGGGCTAAAGGGGGAGGGGTAAAAGGGGGAGGGGATGCGGCGCTGCTCACCAGGGCAATGGGATCTACCGGATCTTCGAGCAGGGTGGGCGGGGCTTGAGGGGGCGGGGCTTGGAGGGGGAGGGGCTTGAGGGGGCGGGGCTTGAGGGGTGGGATTGAGGGGTGGGGATTGAGGGGGTGTGGTTAAAGGGGGCGTGGCTTGAATGGGTGGGGTTAAAGGGGGAGGGGGATGCGGCGCTGCTCACCAAGACCAACGGGATCTACGGGATAGAATGGTAGGTAGGGTGGGCGTGGCTAAAGGGGGCGGGTCTTAAAGGGGAGGGGCTTTGAGGGGATGGGGCTTTAAGGGGCGTGGCTTGAGGGGGTGGGGCTTGGAGGGGTGGGGGTGAAGGGGGCGGGGTTAAAGGGGGAGGGGATGTGGCGCTGCTCACCAAGACCAATGGGATCTATGGGATGTCTGAGTAGCGTGGGCGGGGCTTGAGGGGGGCGGGGCTTGGAGGGGGCGGGGCTTGGAGGGGCGGGGCTTGGAGGGGGTGGGGTTAAAGGGGGCGGGCCTTAAAGGGGCGGGGCCTACGGGGGAATGGGCGTGGCCAAAGGGGGGGAAGGGGGAGGGGGGAAGGGGAGGGGAGGGGGTTATAGGGAGTGGGAGGGGGCTGAGAGGGGTGGAAGAGGCACTGGGAGGGGACTGGGATATACTGGGAGTCACTGGGAGGGGAATGGGAGTGCCTGGGGGGTTACTGGGAGGGGCCTGGGACATACTGGGGCATACTGGGACTGGACTAGGACATACTGGACATACTGATTTATACTGGTTTATACTGGTATATACTGGGAAGGGCCTGAGAATGACTGGGGGGGTTACTGGGAGGGGTCTGGGACATGCTGGGACATACTGGTTTATACTGGTTTATACTGGGAGGGGCCTGAGAATGGCTGGGGGGTTACTGGGAGGGGTCTGGGACATACTGGTTTATACTGGTTTATACTGTTTATACTGGGAAGGGACTGGGAATGGCTGGGGGGTTACTGGGAGGGGTCTGGACATATTGGGAGGCAACTGGTTTATACTGGGATATACTGGGATATACTGGAAGGGCCCTGAGAATGACTGGGGGGTTACTGGGAGGGGTCTGGGACATACTGGGACATACTGGTTTATGACAAGCGTTTATACTGGTTTATACTGGTATATACTGGAAGGGGCCTGAGAATGACTGGGGGTTACTGGGAGGGGTCTGGGACATACTGGGACATACTGGTTTATACTGGTTTATACTGGCATATACTGGGAAGGTACTGGGAATGGCTGGGGGTTACTGGGAGTGGTCTGGGACATACTGACATACTGGTTTATACTGTTTATACTGGTATATACTGGAAGGGACTGGGAATGGCTGGGGGGTTACTGGGAGGGGTCTGGACATACTGGTTTATACTGGTTTATACTGTTTATACTGGTATATACTGGAAGGGGCCTGAGAATGACTGGGGGTTACTGGGAGGGGTCTGGGACATACTGGTTTATACTGGTTTATACTGGTTTATACTGGTATATACTGGAAGGGCCTGAGAATGACTGGGGGGTTACTGGGAGGGGTCTGGGACATACTGGGACATACTGGTTTATACTGGTTTATACTGGCATATACTGGGAAGGTACTGGGAATGGCTGGGGGGTTACTGGGAGTGGTCTGGGACATACTGGGACATACTGGTTTATACTGTTTATACTGGTATATACTGGGAAGGTACTGGGAATGGCTGGGGGTTACTGGGAGTGGTCTGGGACATACTGGGACATACTGGTTTATACTGGGTTATACTGGTTTATACTGGTATATACTGGGAAGGTACTGGGAATGACTGAGGGGTTACTGGAGGGGTCTGGGACATACTGGTTTATACTGGTTTATACTGGTATATACTGGTTTATACTGTATATACTGGAAGGGGCCTGAGACTGACTGGGGGGGTTACTGGGAGGGGTCTGGGACATACTGGTTTATACTGGTTTATACTGGTTTATACTGGTATATACTGGAAAGGCCCTGAGAATGACTGGGGGGTTACTGGGAGGGGTCTGGGACATACTGGGACATACTGGTTATACTGGTTTATACTGGTTTATACTGGTTACTATACCTGGGACGGTACTGGGAATGGCTGGGGGGTTACTGGGAGGGGTCTGGGACATACTGGGACATACTGGTTTATACTGGTTTATACTGGTTTATACTGGTATATACTGGAAGGGGCCTGAGAATGACTGGGGGCTTACTGGGATGGGTCTGGGACATACTGGGAGACAACTGGTCTATACTGGGGTGACCCACTATAACCACCTCCCTATAACATGAGGTGGGCGGAGCCAATACCCCCCTTTAGCCCCACCCCTACCCCAAATGGGCGTGTCCTTGTTAACCCCGCCCCCTTTTCCTTCTCGTCCAATCAGGAAGCGCTCGGTGACCCCGCCCCGTTTCATCAGCCCCGCCTCCCAACTCTCATCACCTTCACCCTCAGCGGCCTCCACCTCTTGGCCGCCGCCCTCTGGCTTTGGCTCCGCCCCCCTCACGCTTTGATCGACTACGAGCTGGGGCGCACCCCGGACCCCGCGGACGCCCGGGGGGTCCTGCGCTGCGATTTAGCCGAGGGGGGCACCTTGGCTTGCCTCACCTACGGGCTCCTCCTCATGCTCACCTGCACCGTCTACGCCGTCAAAGCCAGGGGGGTCCCCGAAACCTTCAACGAAGCCAAACCCATCGGCTTCGCCATGTACACCACCTGCGTCATCTGGCTGGCCTTCGGCCCCATCTACTTCGGGGCCGGGCAGTCGGTGGAGAGGGTGAGGGGGGGGGGGGGGGGGGGGGGATGGGGGTTAATGGGGTTAATGGGGGAGAAATGGGGGTTTAATGGAGTTTAATGGGGGTTAATGGTGTTTAATGGGGGTTAATGGGGGGGGAAATGGGGGTTATGGGGGGTTAATGGGGGGGAATGGGGTTAATGGGGGTTAATGGGGGGAATGGGGGTTAATGGGGTTAATGGGGTTTAATGGGGGAGAAATGGGGTTTAATGGGGTTTAATGGGGGTTAATGGGGTTTAATAGGGGTTAAAGGGGGGTTAATGGGGGTTTAATGGTGTTTAATGGGGGTTAATGGGGGTTAATGGGGTTTAATGGGGGTTAATGGGGGAGAAATGGGGGTTTAATGGAGTTTAATGGTGTTTAATGGGAGTTAATGGGTTTTAATAGGGGTTAATGGGGGGTAAATGGGGTTTAATGGGGGTTAATGGGGGGGGGATGGGGTTTAATAGGGGTTAATGGGGTTTAATGGGGGGGGGGGGAGAATGGGGGGGGGAAATGGGGGGTTAATGGGGGGAATGGGGTTTAATGGGAGTTAATGGGGGTTAATTGGGGAGAATGGGGGTTAATGGGGTTTAATAGGGGTTAATGGGGTTAATGGGGGTTAATGGGGGGTAAATGGGGTTTTAATGGGGGTTAATGGGGGTGAATGGGGGGGGGAATGGGGGTTAATGGGGGTTAATGGGGGGGAATGGGGGTTAATGGGGTTTTAATGGGATTTAATGGGGGTTTAATGGGGGGTTAATGAGGGGGGAATGGGGGTTTAATAGGGGTTAATGAGGTTAAGGGGGGTTTAATGGGGTTTAATGGGGGGTTTAATGGGGGGTAATGGGGGGAGTGGGGGGGAGAATGGGGGTTAATGGGGTTTTAATGGGATTTAATGGGGGTTTAATAGGGGTTATGGGGTTTAATAGGGGTTAATGGGAGTTAATGGGGGGGGGGAAATGGGGTTTAATGGGGTTTAATGGGGGTTTAATGGGGGGTAATGGGGGGGTAATGGGGTTTAATGGGTTATTGGTTTAATGGGGGTTAATTGGAGTTTAAAGAGGGTTAATGGGGGGGAATGGGGGGAATTGGGGTTTAACGGGGGTTAAT
>JAQJZH010000070.1:0-26392 GCA_028020825.1 Podargus strigoides | reverse complement strand
GGGGGTTTTGGGTCCCCTTGGGGTCAGTGGGGGGTTTTGGGGTCCCTCTGGTCTCAATGGGGGGTTTTGGGGTTCCTTTGGGGTCAATGGGGGGGTTTTGGGGTCCCCTGGGTGTCACTGGGAGGTTTTGGGGTCCTCTTGGGGTCACTGGGGGGGGTTTGGGTCACTGGGGGGGTTTTGGGGTTCCCTGGGTGTCAGTGGGGGGGTTTTGGATTCACTTGGGGTCACTGGGGGGGTTTTGGGTCACTGGGGGGGTTTTGGGGTCCCCCCTTGGTCTCAATGGGGGGGTTTTAGGGGTCCCTTTGGGGTCAATGGGGGGGTTTTGGGGTCCCTTTGGGGTCAGTGGGGGGGTTTGGGGGTTCCCTTGGGGTCAGTGGGGGGGTCTGGGGGTCCCTGGGGGGTTTTGGGGTCCCCTGGGTGTCAGTTCGGGTGGGGTTTTGGGGTCCCTGGGGGGTCAAGGGGGGTTTTTGGGGGTCCCTCTGGGTTGTCAGTGGGGGGGTTTGGGGGTCCCTGGGGGATTTTGGGGTCCCCTTGGTCTCATTGGGGGGGTTTTGGGGGTCCCTCTGGGTCTCAATGGGGGGGATTTTGGGGGTCCCTGGGGCGATTTTGGGGGTCCCCTGGTGTCAATGGGGGGGGGGTTTTGGGGTCCCCTTGGGGTCACTGGGGGGATTTTGGGGTCACTGGGGGGGGGTTTTGAGGGTCCCCCCTTTGGGATCAATGGGGGGGGGGTCCTGTGGGGGGGGGGGGGGGGTTAAGATTTTGGGGGTTCGGGGGTGTCACCCCCCCCCCCCAGCTGCCGCCGGGGGGCGCGAGGGGGAGCTGGAGCTGCTGAAGGAGCAGTTGGGGGGGTCCGGGGGGGCCCCCCGAAAACCTCTCGGACGAGGAGCTGCCGCTCGACCCCCGCCTCTACCAGGAGCTCTGCGCCGGCGCCTTCGACGAGCACGGGCTGGTGAGCACCCCAAAACCCCTCAGGGGCACCCCAAAAACCCCTCAGGGGCACCCCAGAAACCCCTAGGGCACCCCAAAACCCCTCAGGGGCACCGCAAAACCTCCTGGGAACCCCAAAACCTCCTGGGAACCCCGAAACCCCTCAGGGGCACCCCAAAAACCTCCTGGGCACCCCAAAATCCCCCCAGGGCACCCCAAAACCTTCTGGGCACCCTGAAATCCCTCAGGGGCACCCCAAAAATCTCCTGGGGTCCCCCAAACCCCACCAGGGCACCCCAAAACCTCCTGGGCACCCTGAAATCCTCAGGGGCACCCCAAACCCCACCAGGGCACCCCAAAATCCCTCAGGGGCACCCCAAACCCCACCAGGGCACCCCAAAATCCCTTGGGGCACCCCAAAACCCCTAGGGCACCCCAAAATCCCTCCTGTGCACCACAAAACCTCCTGGGAACCCCGAAACCCCTCAGGGGCACCCCGAAACCTCCTGGGGTCCCCAAACCCCACCAGGGCACCCCGAAACCTCCTGGGCACCCCAAAATCCCTCCTGGGAACACTGAAACCTCTCAGGGGCACCCCAAAAACCTCCTGGGGTCCCCAAAATCCCTCAGGGGCACCCCAAAACCTCCTGGGGTCCCCCTAAACCTCTTGGGTTCCCCCAGACCCCACCAGGGCACCCCAAAATTGCCCCAGGGCTCCCCAAAATCCCTCAGGGACCCCCAAACCCCACTAGGGCACCCCGAAATCCCTCAGGGCACCCCAAAACCCCTCAGGGGCACCCCAAAACCCCCCCAGGGCACCCCAGAATCCCTCAGGGGCACCCCAAAACCTCCTGGGGTCCCCCAAACCCCCCCAGGGCACCCCAAAATCCCCCCAGGGCACCCCAAATTCCCTCAGGGACCCCCAAAACCTCCCCAGGGCACCCCCAAAACCTCCCTGAGCCCCCAAATCCCCCCCTGGGCACCCCAACCCCCCCCCCCCCCAGACCCCCAAACCCCCTTTTAGGCCCCCCGAAACCCCCCCCCCGCGCTCCCCAAAACCCCAAATTCCCCAAAATTGCCCCAAAATTTGCCCCCAGGGGCCCCAAATTCCTTCAAAATGGCCCCAAAATGCCCCAAAATCTGCTCTGGGGACCCCAAATCCCCCAAAATTGCCCCAAAATGGGCCCAGGGACCCCAATTTCCCCAAAAATGACCCCAAAATTTCCCCCCAAAAACCCCAAATTCCTTCAAAATGGCCCCAAAATTTGCCCCCAGGAACCCCAAAATTGCCCAAAATCCCCCAAAACTCCCCCAAATCCCCCCCAGGGACCCCAAATTCCCCCAAATTTGCCCCAAATGGGCTCAGGAGCCCCAAATTCCTTCAAAAATGGCCCCAAAATCCCCCAAATCGCCCCAAAAATGGGACCCCAGGGACCCCAAATCCCCCCGCGTGTCCTTAGCGTGTCCTTAGCGTGTCCTTAGCGTGACCTTTGCGTGTCCTTAGTGTGTCCTTAGTGTGACCTTAGCATGACCTTAGTGTGTCTGTGGTGTGATCACATGTGCTTGGGGCCTGGTCACGCCTCTTCTTAGCGTGTTCTTAGCGTGTTCGTACACCAAGGCGTGTTTTAAGAGTGTTGAGGGCACCCCAACACGTGTTTTAAGCGTGTTGAGGTGCTCCAACACGTGTTTTAAGCGTGTTGAGGTGCTCCAAAGCGTGTTTTAAGCGTGTTGAGGTGCCCCAAAGCGTGTTTTAAGCGTGTTGAGGTGCTCCAAAGCGTGTTTTAAGCATGTTCAGTTACTCCCATGCTTGTTTTAAGCACGTTGAGGCACTCCAAGGCATGTCTTAAGCATGTTGAGGCACTCCAACACGTTTTAAGCATGTTGAGGTGCTCCAACACACGTTTAAAGCATGTTGAGGCGCTCCAAAGCGTGTTTTAGGCATGTTGAGGCACTCCAAGGCGTGTTTTAAGCGTGTTTATGCACTCCCATGCGTGTTTGAAGCGTGTTTGCGCACTCCAAGGTGTGCTCTAAGCGTGTGTTCAGTCACTCCAGGCACAGCTTAAGTGTGTAGAGGCACTCCGAGGCATGTTTTAAGCATGTCTAGTCACCCCAACACATGTTCTAAGCATGTTCAGTCACACCAAGGCGTGTTTTAAGCATGTTGAGGCACTCCCAGGCATGTTTTAAGTATGTCAAGGCACTCCAACACATGTTCTAAGCGTGTTTAGCCACTCCAAGGCATGTTTTAAGCGTGTCTAGTCACCCCAACACATGTTCTAAGCGTTGTTTAGTCACTCCAAGGCATGTTTTAAGCGTGTCTAGTCACCCCAACACACGTTCTAAGCCTGTTCTGTCACACCAAGGCGTGTTTTAAGCGTGTTCAGTCACACCAGGATGTGTTTTAAGCACTTTCAGTCACTCTAAGGCGTGTCTTAAGCATGTCTAGTCTTCCAAGGCGTGTTTTAAGCATGTCTAGTCACCCCAACACACATTCTAAGCATGTTCAGTCACACCAAGGCGTGTTTTAAGCGTGTCAAGGCACTCCAACACACATTTTAAGCGTGTTCAGTCACACCAAGGCGCGTTTTAAGCACGTTGAGGATCTCCAAGGCGTGTTTTAAGCGTGTCTAGTCACCTCAACACACATTCTAAGCATGTTCAGTCACACCAAGGTGTGTTTTAAGCGTGTCAAGGCACTCCAACACACATTTTAAGCGTGTTCAGTCACACCAAGGTGTGTTTTAAGCATGTTGAGGATCTCCAAGGCGTGTTTTAAGCGTGTCTAGTCACCCCAACACACATTCTAAGCCTGTTTAGTCCCCACCAAGGCGTGTTTTAAGCATGCTGAGGATCCCCAAGGCGTGTTCTAAGCGTGTCTTTGCGTGTTGAGGCGTGTTTCCCCGTGTCACCCCACCCCTTCCTCCCTCCCCCCACCCCCCTCTCACCACCCCCGAGCCCATTTCCCCTTCCGTGCCGGGGCGTGTTTTCCCCGTGTCCCAGCGTGTCGTTCCGTGTCAGGGCGTTGTGCGGGGCGTGTTCCGGCCGTGCTGAGGCGTGTTTTTGGCGTGTTCCCCCCCGCAGCCGTGGCTCAGCGACCCCGAGGACGCGCCCTTCCTCGACCCCGCCCTGCGCAAGCGCGCGGTCAAGGTCAAACACGTCAAGAGGCGGGAGAAGAAGTCGGAGAAGAAGGTGGGGGGCCGGACTGGGAGGCACTGGGAGTTACTGGGAGGGGCTGGTGGGAGCGGCTGGGGGGGTTGTGGGGGTTGCTGGGGGGTTGTGGGGGTTACTGGGAGGTACTGGGAGGGGCTGGTGGGAGCGGCTGGGGGGGTTGTGGGGGTCAGTGGGGGGTTGTGGGGGTTACTGGGAGTTATTGGGAGGGGCTGGTGGGAGCGGCTGGGGGGGTTGTGGGGGTTACTGGGGGGTTGTGGGGGTTACTGGGAGTTACTGGGAGGGGCTGGTGGGAGCGGCTGGGGGGGGTTGTGGGGGTTGCTGGGGGGTTGTGGGGGTTACTGGGAGGTACTGGGAGGGGCTGGTGGGAGCGGCTGGGGGGGTTGTGGGGGTCAGTGGGGGGTTGTGGGGGTTGCTGGGGGGTTGTGGGGGTTACTGGGAGGTACTGGGAAGATGTAAGGGTTACTGAGGGGGTTAATGGTGAGGATGTGGGGGTTACTGGGATGTTGGGGGGGTTACTGGGAGTTACTGGGGGGATACTGGTGAGGATCTGGGAGTTACTGGGAGGCCTCAAGGGTTATTGAGTGGGGGTACTGGTGAGGATGTGGGGGTTACTGGGATGTTGGGGGGGTTACTGGGGGGATACTGGTGAGAATCTGGGAGCTACTGGGAGGCCTCAAGGGTTACTGGGTGGGTACTGGTGAGGATGTGGGGGTTACTGGGATGTTGTGGGGGTTACTGGGAGTTACTGGGAGGCCTCAAGGGTTATTGGGGGCGGTACTGGTGAGGATGCGGGGGGTACTGGGATGTTGGGGGGGTTACTGGGAGTTACTGGGGGGATACTGGTGAGGATCTGTGAGTTACTGGGAGGCCTCAAGGGTTACTGGGTGGGTACTGGTGAGGATCTGGGGGTTACTGGGAGTTACTGGGTGTTACTGGGAGGCCTCAAGGGTTACTGGGGGGGTTCTGATGAGGATGTGGGGGTTACTGGGAGTTACTGGGAGGGGCTGGTGGGAGCGGCTGGGGGGGTTGTGAGGGTTGCTGGGGGGTTGTGGGGGTTACTGGGAGTTACTGGGAGGGGCTGGTGGGAGCGGCTGGGGGGGTTGTGGGGGTCAGTGGGGGGTTGTGGGGGTTGCTGGGGGGTTGTGGGGGTTGCTGGGAGGTACTGGGAGGGGCTGGTGGAGCAGCTGGGGGGTTGTGGGGGTCAGTGGGGGGTTGTGGGGGTTACTGGGGGGTTGTGGGGGTTACTGGGAGTTACTGGGAGGGGCTGGTGGGAGCGGCTGGGGGGGTTGTGGGGGTCAGTGGGGGGTTGTGGGGGTTACTGGGGGGTTGTGGGGGTTACTGGGAGTTACTGGGAGGGGCTGGTGGGAGCGGCTGGGGGGGTTGTGGGGGTCAGTGGGGGGTTGTGGGGGTCAGTGGGGGGTTGTGGGGGTTGCTGGGGGGTTGTGGGGGTTACTGGGAGGTACTGGGAGGGGCTGGTGGGAGCGGCTGGGGGGGTTGTGGGGGTCAGTGGGGGGTTGTGGGGGTTGCTGGGGGGTTGTGGGGGTTACTGGGAGGTACTGGGAAGATGTAAGGGTTACTGAGGGGGTTAATGGTGAGGATGTGGGGGTTACTGGTGAGGATGTGGGGGTTACTGGGATGTTGTGGGAGTTACTGGGAGGGTACTGGTGAGGATGTGGGGGTTACTGGGATGTTGTGGGTGTTACTGGGAGGTTACTGGGAAGCCCCAAGGGTTATTGGGGGCGGTACTGGTGAGGATGTGGGGGTTACTGGGATGTTGTGGGGGTTACTGGGAGTTACTCGGAGGCCTCAAGGGTTGCTAAGGGGGGTACTGGTGAGGATCTTGGGGTTACTGGGAGCTACTGGGAGGCCCCAAGGGTTATTGGGGGCGGTACTGGTGAGGATGTGGGGGTTACTGTGATGTTGGGGGGGTTACTGGGAGTTACTGGGGGGATACTGGTGAGGATCTGGGAGTCACTGGGAGGCCTCAAGGGTTATTGAGTGGGGTACTGGTGAGGATGTGGGGGTTACTGGGAGTTACTGGGAGGGGCTGGTGGGAGCGGCTGGGGGGGTTGTGGGGGTTGCTGGGGGGTTGTGGGTGTTACTGGGGGGTTGTGGGGGTTGCTGGGAGTTACTGGGAGGGGCTGGTGGGAGCGGCTGGGGGGGTTGTGGGGGTCAGTGGGGGGTTGTGGGGGTTGCTGGGGGGTTGTGGGGGTTACTGGGAGGTACTGGGAGGGGCTCGTGGGAGCGGCTGGGGGGGTTGTGGGGGGGTTGCTGGGGGGTTGTGGGGGTTACTGGGAGTTACTGGGAGGGGCTGGTGGGAGCGGCTGGGGGGGTTGTGGGGGTCAGTGGGGGGTTGTGGGGGTTACTGGGAGTTACTGGGAGGGGCTGGTGGGAGCGGCTGGGGGGGTTGTGGGGGTTGCTGGGGGGTTGTGGGGGTTACTGGGAGTTACTGGGAGGGGCTGGTGGGAGCGGCTGGGGGGGTTGTGGGGGTCAGTGGGGGGTTGTGGGGGTTACTGGGGGGTTGTGGGGGTTACTGGGAGTTACTGGGAGGGGCTGGTGGGAGCGGCTGGGGGGGCTGTGGGGGTTGCTGGGGGGTTGTGGGGGTTACTGGGAGTTACTGGGAGGGGCTGGTGGGAGCGGCTGGGGGGGTTGTGGGGGTCAGTGGGGGGTTGTGGGGGTTACTGGGAGTTACTGGGAGGGGCTGGTGGGAGCGGCTGGGGGGGTTGTGGGGGTTGCTGGGGGGTTGTGGGGGTTACTGGGAGTTACTGGGAGGGGCTGGTGGGAGCGGCTGGGGGGGTTGTGGGGGTCAGTGGGGGGTTGTGGGGGTTACTGGGGGGTTGTGGGGGTTACTGGGAGTTACTGGGAGGGGCTGGTGGGAGCGGCTGGGGGGGCTGTGGGGGTTGCTGGGGGGTTGTGGGGGTTACTGGGAGTTACTGGGAGGGGCTGGTGGGAGCGGCTGGGGGGGTTGTGGGGGTCAGTGGGGGGTTGTGGGGGTTACTGGGAGTTACTGGGAGGGGCTGGTGGGAGCGGCTGGGGGGGTTGTGGGGGTCAGTGGGGGGTTGTGGGGGTTGCTGGGGGGTTGTGGGGGTTACTGGAGTTACTGGGAGGGGCTGGTGGGAGCGGCTGGGGGGGTTGTGGGGGTTGCTGGGGGGTTGTGGGGGTTACTGGGAGTTACTGGGAGGGGCTGGTGGGAGCGGCTGGGGGGGTTGTGGGGGTCAGTGGGGGGTTGTGGGGGTTACTGGGAGTTACTGGGAGGGGCTGGTGGGAGCGGCTGGGGGGGTTGTGGGGGTCAGTGGGGGGTTGTGGGGGTTGCTGGGGGGTTGTGGGGGTTACTGGGAGGTACTGGGAAGATGTAAGGGTTACTGAGGGGGTTACTGGTGAGGATGTGGGGGTTACTGGGATGTTGTGGGGGTTACTGGGAGTTACTGGGAGGCCCCAAGGGTTATTGGGGGCGGTACTGGTGAGGATGTGGGGGTTACTGGGGGGGGTCTGATGAGGATCTGGGGGTTACTGGGAGCTACTGGGAGGCCTCAAGGGTTATTGAGGGGGTTACTGGTGGGGATGTGGGGGTTACTGGTATGTTGTGGGAGTTACTGGGAGGCCCCAAGGGTTATTGGGGGCAGTACTGGTGAGGATGTGGGGGTTACTGGGATGTTGTGGGGGTTACTGGGAGCTACTGGGATGCCCCAAGGGTTACTGGGAGGGGCTACTGGTGATGATGTGGGGGTTACTGGGTTGTTGTGGGGGTTACTGGGAGTTACTGGGAGGCCTCAAGGATTACTGGGAGGGTTCTGATGAGGATGTGGGGGTTACTGGGATGTTGTGGGGGTTACTGGGAGGCCCCAAGGGTTACTGGGAGGGGCTACTGGTGAGGATGTGGGGGTTACTGGGAGCTACTGGGATGCCCCAAGACTTCCTGGCGGGGGGGCTACTGATGTGAGCCGGTGGCCAGCGGTGCTTCCCGGTGCTTCCCGGTCCTTACTGGTCCTTACTGGTCCTTACTGGTCCTTCCTGGTCCTTACTGGTCCTTACTGGTCCTTACTGGTGCAGAAGGAGGAGCGGTACAAGCGGCACCGGCAGAAGCCGCGGCACCGGGAGCGGAGCCGCCACCCCGAGCGCCCGGACGCCCGCGACCCCGCGGGGCTGGGCCAGTGCCTGGGCCCCGGCTGCACCCGCCCCGCCAGGGCCCCCTCCAAGTACTGCAGCGAGGCCTGCGGCGTCAAACTGGCTGCCAAGTGAGTACGCACCAGTACGGACCAGTACAGACCAGTATAGACCAGTACAGAGCCTTATAGGGCGGTGGAGGGTCTAACGGAGCCGTATGATGCCTTGGTTGTGTAAGTGCTGGGGGGACAATGGTGACATCAAGCTGGATGCCAAGTAAGTATAGACCAGTATAGGGCAGTACAAACCAGTGTAGACCAGTATGAACCAGTACAGACCAGTATAGACCAGTACGGAGCCTTATAGGGCGGTGGAGGGTGTAATGGAGCCATACCATGCCTTGGTTGTGCAACTACTGGGGGGACAATGGTGACATCAAGCTGGATGCCAAGTAAGTACAGACCAGTATAGGGCAGTACAAACCAGTATAGACCAGTATGAACCAGTACAGACCAGTATAGACCAGTACGGAGCCTTAGAGAGAGATGTAGGGTGTAATGGAGCCATACCATGCCTTGGTTGTGCAAGTACTGGGGGGACAATGGTGACATCAAGCTGGATGCCAAGTAAGTACAGACCAGTATAGACCAGTATAGGGCAGTACAAACCAGTATAGACCAGTATGAACCAGTATAGACCAGTACGGAGCCTTATAGGGTGGTGTAGGGTGTAATGGAGCCATACCATGCCTTGGTTGTGCAACTACTGGGGGGACAATGGTGACATCAAGCTGGATGCCAAGTAAGTACAGACCAGTATAGGGCAGTACAAACCAGTATAGACCAGTATGAACCAGTACAGACCAGTATAGACCAGTACGGAGCCTTAGAGAGAGATGTAGGGTGTAATGGAGCCATACCATGCCTTGGTTGTGCAACTATTGGGGGGACAATGGTGGCATTGTGCTGGATACCAGGTAATTACAGGTCAGTACATACCAGTATAGACCAGTATAAACCAGTACGAACCAGTACAGACCAGTATAGACCAGTACAGAGCCTTATAGAGAGATACAGGGTGTAATGGAGCCATACCATGCCTTGGTTGTGCAAGTACTGGGGGGACAATGGTGACATCAAGCTAGATGCCAAGTAAGTACAGGCCAGTATAGACCAGTATAGGGCAGTACAAACCAGTATAGACCAGTATGAACCAGTACAGAACAGTGTAGACCAGTACGGAGCCTTATAGAGCGATAGAGGGTCTAACAGAGCTGTATGATGCCTTGGTTGTGTAACTGTTGGGAGGACAATGGTGACATCAAGCTAGATGCCAAGTAAGTACAGACCAGTATAGGGCAGTACAAACCAGTATAGACCAGTATGAACCAGTACAGACCAGTATAGACCAGTACGGAGCCTTACAGAGCGATAGAGGGTCTAACGGAGCCGTATGATGTCTTGGTTGTGCAAGTACTGGGGGGACAATGGTGACATCAAGCTGGATGCCAAGTAAGTACAGACCAGTATAGACCAGTATAGGGCAGTACAAACCAGTATAGACCAGTATGAACCAGTACAGACCAGTATAGACCAGTACAGAGCCTTATAGAGCGATAGAGGGTCTAACGGAGCTGTATGATGCCTTGGTTGTGTAAGTGCTGGGGGGACAATGGTGACATCAAGCTGGATGCCAAGTAAGTACAGACCAGTATAGGGCAGTACAAACCAGTATAGACCAGTATAGACCAGTACGGAGCCTTCTAGAGAGATATAGGGTGTAATGGAGCCATACCATGCCTTGGTTGTGCAACTACTGGGGGGACAATGGTGACATCAACTTGGATTGCAGTTACGTATAGCCCAGTATCGACCAGTATCGACCAGTATAGACCAGTTTAGACCAGTATAGCCCAATACAGACCCCTGGAAGATGGTTTGGGGTCCACCAGGCTGGTGTGACACCCCAATCATCCTAGCTCTGGGGGGGACAGTGGTGTCATCACCCTGGCTTGCAGGGAAGTCCATCCCAGTACACACCAGTATAAACCAGTACAGACCAGTCTAACCCAGTTTGCCCGCAGCCGCATCTACGAGATCCTGCCGCAGCGCATCCAGCAGTGGCAGCAGAGCCCGTGCGTGGCGGAGGAGCAGGGCAAGCGGCTGCTGGAGCGCATCCGGCGCGAGCAGCACCCCCAGTGTCGCCCAGTGGGAACCAGTATAGCCCAGTATGAACCAGTATAGCCCAGTATGGACCAGTATAGCCCAGTATAGACCGGTATAGCATCCTGTGAAGTGGTGTGGGGTCCATCAGGCTGGTGTGATGCTGCAGTAATCCCAGTACTGGGGGGACAATGGTGACATCAACCTGGCTTGCAGTTAAGTCCATCCCAGTACAGACCAGTATAGACCAGTACACACCAGTATAGACCAGTATAGCATCCTGTGAAGTTGTGTGGGGTCCAACAGGCTGGTGTGATGCTGTGATCATCTGAGCACTGGGGGGACAATGGTGACACCAGTCTGGATTGCAGTTAAGTATAGACCAGTATCAACCAGTATAGACCAGTATTCACCAGTATAGCCCAGTATAGCATCCTGTGAAGTGGTGTGGGGTCCATCAGGCTGGTGTGACACCCTGATCATCTGAGTACTGGGGTTTGACAATCGTGACATCAACTTGGATCGCAGTTACGTATAGCCCAGTATCGACCAGTATAAACCAGTATAGCCCAGTATAGCCCAGTTTAGACCAGTATAGCCCAGTACAGACCCCTGTAAGGTGGTGTGGGGTCCACCAGGCTGGTGTGACACCCCGATCATCCGAGCACTGGGGGGTACAATGATGACACCACTCTGGCTTGCAGGGAAGTCCATCCCAGTACAGACCAGTACACACCAGTATAACCCAGTCTAACCCAGTTTGCCCGCAGCCGCATCTACGAGATCCTGCCGCAGCGCATCCAGCAGTGGCAGCAGAGCCCGTGCGTGGCGGAGGAGCAGGGCAAGCGGCTGCTGGAGCGCATCCGGCGCGAGCAGCACCCCCAGTGTCGCCCAGTGGGAACCAGTATAGACCAGTGTGAACCAGTATAGCCCAGTTTAGACCAGTATAGCCCAGTATAGCATCCTGTGAAGTGGTGTGGGGTCCATCAGGCTGGTGTGATGCTGCAGTCATCTCAGTACTGGGGGGACAATGGTGACATCAACCTGGCTTGCAGGGAAGTCCATCCCAATATATCCCAGTACAGACCAGTACACACCAGTATAGACCAGTATAGACTGGTATAGCATCCTGTGAAGTGTTGGGGGGTCCATGAGGCTGGTGTGACACCACAATCATCTGAGTACTAGGGGGGGACAATGGTGACATCAACTTGGATTGCAGTTATGTATAGCCCAATATAGACCAGTATTGACCAGTATAAACCAGTATAGCCCAGTTTAGACCAGTATAGCATCCTGTGAAGTGGTGTGGGGTCCACCAGGCTGGTGTGACACCCCGATCATCTGAGCACTGGGGGGAGGCAACGGTGACATCAACTTGGGTTGCAGTTACGTATAGCCCAGTATCGACCAGTATAAACCAGTATAAACCAGTATAGCCCAGTTTAGACCAGTATAGCCCAGTACAGACCCCTGTGAAGTGGTTTGGGGTCCATCAGGCTGGTGTGACACCCCAATCATCAGAGCACTGGGGGGGACAGTGGTGTCATCACCCTGGCTTGCAGGGAAGTCCGTCCCAGTACCGACCAGTATAAACCAGTACAGACCAGTCTAACCCAGTTTGCCCGCAGCCGCATCTACGAGATCCTGCCGCAGCGCATCCAGCAGTGGCAGCAGAGCCCGTGCGTGGCGGAGGAGCAGGGCAAGCGGCTGCTGGAGCGCATCCGGCGCGAGCAGCACCCCCAGTGTCGCCCAGTGTGAACCAGTAGAGCCCAGTATGGACCAGTATGGACCAGTATAGCATCCTGTGAAGTGGTGTGGGGTCCATCAGGCTGGTGTGATGCTGCAGTCATCTCAGTACTGGGGGGACAATGGTGACATCAACCTGGCTTGCAGTTAAGTCCATCCCAGTACAGACCAGTATAGACCAGTATAGACCAGTATAGCATCCTGTGAAGTGGTGTGGGGTCCATCAGGCTGGTGTGATGCTGCAGTCATCTCAGTACTGGGGAGACAATGGTGACATCAACCTGGCTTGCAGGGAAGTCCATCCCAATATATCCCAGTACAGACCAGTACACACCGGTATAGACCAGTATATCCCAGTATAGCATCCTGTGAAGTGGTGTGGGGTCCATCAGGCTGGTGTGACACCCTGATCATCTGAGTACTAGGGGGGGACGATGGTGACATCAACTTGGATTGCAGTTACATATAGCCCAGTATAAACCAGTATAGCCCAGTTTAGACCAGTATAGCCCAGTACAGACCCCTGTGAAGTGGTGTGGGGTCCGCCAGGCTGGTGTGACACCGTGATCATCTGAGTACTGGGGGGACAATGATGACACCAGTCTGGATTGCAGGGAAGTCCATCCCAGTACCAACCAGTACAGACCAGTACATACCAGTATAGCCCAGTTTAGACCAGTATATCCCAGTATAGCATCCTTTGAGGTGGTCTGGGGTCCACCAGGCTGGTGTGACACCCCAATCATCCGAGCACTGGGGGGTACAATGATGACATCACCGTGGCTTGCAGGGAAGTCCGTCCCAGTACAGACCAGTACAGACCAGTATAAACCAGTCTAACCCAGTTTGCCCGCAGCCGCATCTACGAGATCCTGCCGCAGCGCATCCAGCAGTGGCAGCAGAGCCCGTGCGTGGCGGAGGAGCAGGGCAAGCGGCTGCTGGAGCGCATCCGGCGCGAGCAGCACCCCCAGTGTCACCCAGTGTGAACCAGTATAGACCAGTGTGAACCAGTATAGCCCAGTATAGACCAGTGTGAACCAGTATAGACCAGTATAGCATCCTGTGAAGTGGTGTGGGGTCCATCAGGCTGGTGTGATGCTGCAGTCATCTCAGTACTGGGGGGACAATGGTGACATCAACCTGGCTCGCAGTGAAGTCCATCCCAGTACAGACCAGTACAGACCAGTACAGACCAGTATAGACCAGTATATCCCAGTATAGCATCCTGTGAAGTGGTGTGGGGTCCATGAGGCTGGTGTGACACTACAATCATCTGAGTACTAGGGGGGGACAATGGTGACATCAACTTGGATTGCAGTTATGTATAGCCCAATATAGACCAGTATTGACCAGTATAAACCAGTATAGCCCAGTTTAGACCAGTATAGACCAGTATATCCCAGTATAGCATCCTGTGAAGTGGTGTGGGGTCCATCAGGCTGGTGTGACACCCCAATCATCCTAGCTCTGGGGGGGACAGTGGTGTCATCACCCTGGCTTGCAGGGAAGTCCATCCCAGTACACACCAGTACAGACCAGTATAACCCAGTCTAACCCAGTTTGCCCGCAGCCGCATCTACGAGATCCTGCCGCAGCGCATCCAGCAGTGGCAGCAGAGCCCGTGCGTGGCGGAGGAGCAGGGCAAGCGGCTGCTGGAGCGCATCCGGCGCGAGCAGCACCAGGCCCGCCTGCGCCTGCAGGACATGGAGCGGCGCTTCCACGAGCTCGAGGGGCTCATCGCCCGCGCCAAGGGGCACCCGCCCCGCGAGGACGAGGAGGTGGGGAACCCTGAACCTAGAACCACCCCTTGATCTAGAACCCTGAACCCCAAATCCCCCCCAAATCATCACAACCCCCCCCAAATCCATCAGTCACCTGTGACACCTCAAGGGGTTCATTGCCTGTGCCAAGGGGCACCCGCCCCGCGAGGACGAGGAGGTGGGGAACCCCCCGATCTAGAACCGCCCCTTGATCTAGAACCCCAAACCCTGAACCCCAAACCACCCCCATCCCACCCCAAATCCATCAAACCCACCCCCCCCAATCCATCAGTCCCCAGTGGTACCTCAAGGGGTTCATTGCCTGTGCCAAGGGGCACCCGCCCCGCGAGGACGAGGAGGTGGGGAACCCCCCGATCTAGAACCGCCCCCTGAGCTAGAACCCCAAACCCTGATCCCCAAATTCCCAGCCCGAACCCAAAATCCCCCCTCAAGTGTCTCAGTCACCAGTGGCACCTCAAGGGGTTCATTGCCTGTGCCAAGGGGCACCCGCCCCGCGAGGACGAGGAGGTGGGGAACCCCCCGATCTAGAACCACCCCTTGATCTAGAACCCCCCAACCTGAACCCCAAATCCCCCCCATCCCACCCCAAATCCATCAAACCCCCCCCCCCGAGTCACCATTGGTACCTTAAGGGGTTCATTGCCTGTGCCAAGGGGCACCCGCCCCGCGAGGACGAGGAGGTGGGGAACCCCCCGATCTAGAACCACCCCAGACCTAGAACCCCAAACCCTGAACCCCAAATCCCCACCCCCACCCCCCAAATCCATCAAATCCCCGAACCATCATTGATCCCTTAAGGGGTTCATTGCCTGTGCCAAGGGGCACCCGCCCCGCGAGGACGAGGAGGTGGGGAACCCTGAACCTAGAACCACCCCCTGATCTAGAACCACCCCCTGATCTAGAACCCTGAACCCCAAATCCCCCCCAAACCATCAGTCACGTATGACACCTCAGGGGGTTCATTGGTTCATTGCCTGTGCCAAGGGGCACCCGCCCCGCGAGGATGAGGAGGTGGGGAACCCTGAACCTAGAACCGCCCCCTGATCTAGAACCACCCCCTGATCTAGAACACCCCCCCCCCCCCCCCCCCCAACCTGAACCCCAAATCCCCCCCCCCAAATCCATCAACCCCCCCCCCCCTCAGTCACCAGTGGTACCTTAAGGGGTTCATCCCACACGCCAAGGGGCACCCGCCCCACGAGGACAAGGAGGTGGGGAACCCCCCGATCTAGAACCGCCCCCCAATCTAGAACCCCCCAACCTGAACCCCAAATCCCACACACACACCCCAAATCCATCAACCCCCCCCCCTCTCAGTCACCAGTGGTACCTTAAGGGGTTCATTGCCTGTGCCAAGGGGCACCCGCCCCGCGAGGACGAGGAGGTGGGGAACCCCCTGATCTAGAACCACCCCTTGATCTAGAACCCTGAACCCCAAATCATCACAACCCCCCCAAAATCCATCAGTCACCTGTGACACCTTAAGGGGTTCATCGCCCGCGCCAAGGGGCACCCGCCCCGCGAGGACGAGGAGGCGGGGAACCCCCTGATCTAGAACCACCCCCTGATCTAGAACCACCCCCCGATCTAGAACCTCCCCACTCTGAACCCCCAATTCCCAACCCAAACCCCAAATCCCCCCCCAAATCCATCAGTCCCCAGTGGCACCTTAAGGGGTTCATCACCTGTGCCAAGGGGCACCCGCCCCGCGAGGATGAGGAGGTGGGGAACCCTGGACCTAGAACCGCCCCGTGATCTAGAACCTTGAACCCCAAATCCCCCCCCCCCAACCATCACAACACCCCCCAACACCATTGATCCTTTGGGGGGGTCATTGCCTGTGCCAAGGGGCACCCGCCCCACGAGGACGAGGAGGTGGGGAACCCCCTGATCTAGAACCACCCCCTGAGCTAGAACCCCCAACCCTGAACCCCAAATTCCCAGCCCGAACCCAAAATCCCCCCTCAAGTGTCTCAGTCACCAGTGGCACCTCAAGGGGTTCATTGCCTGTGCCAAGGGGCACCCGCCCCGCAAGGACAAGGAGGTGGGGAACCCTGGACCTAGAACCGCCCCCTGATCTAGAACCCTGAACCCCAAATCCACACACACACACCCCCAAATCCATCAAACCCCAGTGGTACCTCAAGGGGTTCAAGGGCACCCACCGCGCGAGGACGAGGAGGTGGGGAGCCTAGAACCGCCCCCTGATCTAGAACCCCAAACTCTGAACCCTAAATCCCCCCACACACCCCCCAAATCCATCAGTCCCCTGTGGCATCTCAAGGGGTTCATTGCCTGTGCCAAGGGGCACCCGCCCCGCGAGGACGAGGAGGTGGGGAACCCCCTGAGCTAGAACCACCCCGTGATCTAGAACCCCCCATCCTGAACTCCCAAATCCCCCCAAATCATCACAACCCCCCCCAAATCCATCAGTCACCTGTGACACCTCAGGGGGTTCATTGCCTGTGCCAAGGGGCACCCGCCCCGCGAGGACGAGGAGGTGGGGAAGCCCCTGATCTAGAACCGCCCCAGACCTAGAACCCCAAACCCTGAACCCCTAATCCCCCCCTCAACCATCACAACCCCCCCCAACACCATTGATCCTTTGGGGGGGTCATTGCCTGTGCCAAGGGGCACCCGCCCCGTGAGGACGAGGAGGTGGGGAACCCCCCAATCTAGAACCGCCCCCTGAGCTAGAACCCCCCAACCTGAACCCCAAATTCCCAACCCAAACCCCAAATCCCCCCCCAAAGCCATCAATCCCCATTGGTACCTTAAGGGGTTCATCGCCCGCGCCAAGGGGCACCCGCCCCGCGAGGACGAGGAGGTGGGGAACCTAGAACCGCCCCGTGATCTAGAACCCCAAACCCTGAACCCCCAATTCCCAGCCCGGACACCAAATTCCCCCTCAAATCCCTCAGTCCCCTGTGGCACCTTAAGGGGTTCATCTCCATGCCAAGGGGCACCCACCATGCGAGGACGAGGAGGTGGGGAACCCCTCTGATCTAGAACCACCCCTTGATCTAGAACCCTGAACCCCAAATCCCCCACCCAACCATCACAACACCCCCCAACACCATTGATCCTTTGGGGGGGTCATTGCCTGTGCCAAGGGGCACCCGCCCCACGAGGACGAGGAGGTGGGGAACCCCTCTGATCTAGAACCACCCCGTGATCTAGAACCCTGAACCCCAAATCCCCCACCCCCCACCCCAAATCGATCAACCCCCCCCTCAGTCACCAATGGTACCTCAAGGGGTTCAAGGGCACCCGTCCACGAGGATGAGGAGGTGGGGAACCCAGGACCTAGAACCACCCCGTGATCTAGAACCCCAAATCCCCCCCAAACCATCACAACCCCCCCCCCCAAATCCATCAGTCCCCAGTGGCATCTCAAGGGGTTCACCCCCATGCCAAGGGGCACCCGCCCCGCGAGGACGAGGAGGTGGGGAACCCCCCGATCTAGAACCACCCCTTGATCTAGAACCCTGAACCCCAAATTCCCAGCCCAAACCCAAAATCCCCCCTCAAGTGTCTCAGTCACCAGTGGCACCTCCAGGGGTTCATTGCCTGTGCCAAGGGGCACCCGCCCCGCGAGGACGAGGAGGTGGGGAACCCCCCAGACCTAGAACCACCCCTTGATCTAGAACCCCCTGCCACAAACCCCAAATTCCCACCCTAAACCCCAAATTCCCACCCTGAACCCCAAATCCCTCTCCAAAACCATCACACACACCCCCCCCCCAAACCCCACTGACCCTTTGAGGGGGCCCCCCCCTGCAAGGATGAGGAGGTGGGGAACCCCAGATCTAGAACCACCACCCCTGACCTAGAACCCCCCACCCCAACCCCCCAATTCCTGCCCTGAACCCCAAATCCCTCCCCCCCAACCCCATTGACCCTTCGAGGGGTTCACCCCCATACCAAGGCCCCCCCCTGCAAGGGGGGGGGGGCGCTCTAGAACCCCCCCTTGACCTAGAACCCCCCCAGAGCACGGAGGGGGACAGTGAGGACACCGAGCTCCAGATCTTCTGCGTCTCCTGCGGGCACCCCATCAACCCCAAGGTGGCGCTGAGGCACATGGAGCGCTGCTACGCCAAGGTACGGGGCACCCCAAAACTGGGGAACCCCCAAAATGGGGGGAACCCCCAAATGGGGAACCCCCCTAGAGCTGGGGAACCCCCAAAACCGGGGAACCCCCAAATGGGGAACCCCCAAAATGGGGAACCCTCCAGGGCTGGGGAACCCCCAAACTGGGGAAACCTCCCAGAGTCGGGGAGCCCCCAGACTGGGGAGCCCCCAAACTGGGGAACCCCCCTAGAGCTGGGGAACCCCCCAAAATGGGGAACCCCCAAATGGGGAACCCCCCTAGAGCTGGGGAACCCCCAAAATGGGGAATCCCCACACTTGGGAACCCCCAAACTGGGGAACCCTCCAGGGCTGGGGAACCCCCAAAACCGGGGAACCCCCAAATGGGGAACCCCCAAAACCGGGGAACCCACAAACGGGGAACCCCCCTAGAGCTGGGGAACCCCCAAAATGGGGAATCCCCACACTTGGGAACCCCCAAACTGGGGAACCCTCCAGGGCTGGGGAACCCCCAAAACCGGGGAACCCCCAAATGGGGAACCCCCAAAACCGGGGAACCCACAAACGGGGAACCCCCCTAGAGCTGGGGAACCCCCAAAATGGGGAATCCCCACACTTGGGAACCCCCAAACTGGGGAACCCTCCAGGGCTGGGGAACCCCAAACCGGGGAACCCACAAACGGGGAACCCCCCTAGAGCTGGGGAACCCCAAAATGGGGACACCCCCCCCAAGCCAGGGAACCCCCAAAATGGGGAATCCCCACACTTGGGAACCCCCAAACTGGGGAACCCCCCTAGAGCTGGGGAACCCCAAAATGGGGACCCCCCCCCCGAGCCAGGGAACCCCCAAAATGGGGAATCCCCACACTTGGGAACCCCCAAACTGGGGAACCCCCCTAGAGCTGGGGAACCCCCAAACTGGGGAACCCTCCCAGAGTCGGGGAACCCCCAAACTGGGGAACCCCCAAACTGGGGAACCCCCCCCAAGCCGGGGACCCCCCAAACCAGGGAACCCCCCAAATCAGGGAACCTCCCAGAGCTGGGGAACCCCCAAACTGGGGAACCCTCCAGGGCTGGGGAAACCCCAAAATGGGGAGCACCCAAACTGGGGAACCCCCCTCCCCCCAAGCCAGGGAACCCCAAAATGGGGAAACCCCAAAATGGGGAGCCCCCAAACTGGGGAACCCCCAAACGGGAACCCCCGAACTGGGGAACCCCCCTAGAGCTGGGGAACTCCAAAATGGGGAACACCCCCCCTCCTCCCCAGCCAGGGAACCCCCAAACTGGGGAACCCTCCCAAACTGGGGATCCCTCCAGGGCTGGGGAACCCCAAAAATGGGGAACCCCCAAACTGGGGAACCCTCCCAGAGTCGGGGAGCCCCCAAACTGGGGAACCCCCAAAATGGGGAACCCCCCTAGAGCTGGGGAACCCCCAAAATGGGGAACCCCCCCTAGAGCTGGGGAACCCCCAAAACCGGGGAACCCCCAAAATGGGGAACCCCCAAACTGGGGAACCCTCCCAGAGTCGGGGAGCCCCCAAACTGGGGAACCCCAAAACCGGGGAACCCCCAAATGGGGAACTCCCCTAGAGATGGGGAACCCCCAAAATGGGGAAACGCCCTCCCAGAGCTGGGGAACCCCCAAACTGGGGAACACCCCCCCGCCCGAGCCAGGGAACCCCCAAAATGGGGAAACCCCAAAATGGGGAACCCCCCCAGAGCCAGGGAACCCCCAAAATGGGGAATCCCCACACTTGGGAACCCCAAACTGGGGAACCCCCCCGAGGGCTGGGGACCCCCCGGTGCTATAGGGCCCTATGGGCTCTATAGGGGCCCTGTGGGGCTCTAGGGGCTCTATAAGTGGTTTAGGGGCTCTATAGGAACTATAGGAGCTCTATGGGGGATACAGGGACCCTATGGGCTCTATAGGGGCTGTCTGGGGGTCCGTGCACCCCCCAGCCCCTATAGCCCCCCCTCCCCCCGCAGTACGAGAGCCAGACCTCCTTCGGGTCCATGTACCCCACCCGCATCGAGGGGTGAGGGGGGGCGGGGGGGGGAGGGGGGGCACCCCTGGGGGGGGCTGGGTCCTGGGGGGGGGACATGGGGGAAGAGGGGGGGGAGGGGGGGACCCCGGGGGGGGGGGTGTCTGGGGGTCCCTGAGAGGGGGGGTCATGGGGAGGGGGGGGACACACCCCTAGGGAGGGGGATGGGGGATCCTTGGGGGGGGGTCCTGGGGGGGGGGGGGGGGGGGGGAGAGCCCCTGGAGGGGAGGGGGGGTGTCACTGTCCCCGGGGGAGGGGAGTATGGAGGGGGGGGGGGGGGCATGTGGGGGGGGGGGGCTGGGTCCCTGGGGGGGGGGGGGATATGATGGGGGGGGGGCCTGGTGTGGGGGTCCCCTGGGGGGGCCATCGGGAGGGGGGGGGACACCCCTAGGGTGGGGGATGGGGGAATCCTTGGGGGGGGGGGGAGGTGTCACTGAGCGGGGGGGGATGGGGGGACCCCGAGGGTTGGGGGGGGTCAGGGGGTCCCTGAAGTTGGGGGGGGGGGGTGGGAATCCCTGGGGGGGGAGGGGGACACAAGGGGTGCGACAACACCCCAAATACCTGGGGAGGGGGGCGGAAGGGAGAAGCACCCAGCTCCTTGGGTGCCCCCCCCACCCCATGACCCCCCCCCCATGACACCCCCCCCCCCACGCCCCCCCCCCCCGTGCCCCCCCAGCGCCACCCGCCTGTTCTGCGACGTGTACAACCCCCAGAGCAAAACCTACTGCAAGCGGCTGCAGGTGCTCTGCCCCGAGCACTCGCGGGACCCCAAGGTCAGGGGGGGCACCCGGGGGGGGGGGGGGCACCCATGGGTGCTGGGGGGGGGGCGGTGGGGGGATCCCTGGGGGGCTGGGGGGGGTCACTGGGGGACTGGGAGGGTCCTTTGGTGGGGGTGGGGGAGGGTTATGGGGGTCATGGGGATGGAGGAGTTGGGTGGGGGCATCTGTGGGGGGGGGGCACCCGGGGGATGGGGGCACCCATGGGTGCTGGGGGGGGGCAGTGGGGGGGATCCCTGGGGGGCTGGGGGGGGTCACTGGGGGGTTCGGGGGGTCTCTAGGGGGCTGGGGGGAGGGTTATGGGGGTCCTGGGGAAGGAGGGGTTGGGGCAGGGGGCATCTGGGGGGGGGGCACCCATGGGTGCTGGGGGGGGGCGGCTGTGGGGGCTGGGGGGGTCACTGGGGGATTGGGGGGGTCCTTTGGTGGGGGTGGGGGAGGGTTATGGGGGTCCTGGGGATGGAGGTGTTGGGGGGGGGAATCTGGGGGGGCGGGGGGGGCACCCATGGTGGGGGGGCACCCATGGGTGCTGGGGGGGGCGGCTATGGGGGCTGGGGGGGGTCACTGGGGGACTGGGGGGGTCCTTTGGTGGGGGTGGGGGTGTCACTTGGTGGGGGTGGGGGAGGGTTATGGGGGTCCTGGGGATGGAGGGGTTGGGGGGGGGCACCTATGGGGGAGGGGGCACCCATGGGTGCTGGGGGGGGCGGCTATGGGGGCTGGGGGGGGTCACTTGGGGACTGGGGGGGTCCCTTGGTGGGGGTGGGGGAGGGTTATGGGGCTCCTGGGGAAGGAGGGGTTGGGGGGGGGGGCACCTATGGAGGGGAGGGGGCACCCATGGGGGGGGGGCACCCATGGGTGCTGGGGGGGGGCGACCATGGGGGCTGGGGGGGGTCTCTAGGGGTCCTGGGGGGTCCCTTGGTGGGGGTGGGGGAGGGTTATGGGGGTCCTGGGGATGGAGGGGTTGGTTGGGGGGCATCTATGGGGGGGGGGGGGGCACCCATGGGTGCTGGGGGGGGCGGCTATGGGGGCTGGGGGGGGTCTCTAGGGGTCCTGGGGGGTCCCTTGGTGGGGGTGGGGGAGGGTTATGGGGGTCCTGGTGAGGGAGGGGTTGGGTGGGGGGCACCCGTGGGTGGGGGGGTGGTGACGGGGGGAGGTGACACCCACGGGTGCCCCCCAGGTGCCGGCGGACGAGGTGTGCGGGTGCCCCCTGGTGCGCGACGTCTTCGAGCTCACCGGGGACTTCTGCCGCGTCCCCAAGCGCCGCTGCCACCGCCACTACTGCTGGGAGAAGCTGCGCCGCGCCGAGGTCGACCTGGAGCGCGTCCGCGTGGTGGGTGCTGCGCCCAGGGGTGACATTGGGGGTCCCTTGGGGTCATTGGGGGTCCCCAGGGGGGCATTGGGGGTCCCTTGGGGTCATTGGGGGTCCTTTGGGGTCATTGGGGGGCCCCAGGGGGGCATTGGGGGTCCCTTGGGGTCATTGGGGGTCCCCAGGGGGTCATTGGGGTCCCCAGGGTGGCTTTGGGGTCATTGAGGGTCCCCAGGGGGGCCTTGGGGGTCCCTTGGCGTCATTGAGGGTCCTCAAGGTGGCATTGAGGGTCCCCAGGGTGACATTGGGCTCCCTTGGGGTCATTGGGGGTCCCCAGGGGGGCCTTGGGGGTCCCTTGGGGTCATTGGGGGTCCACAGGGTGGCTTTGGGGTCATTAAGGGTCCCCAGGGTGGCACTGGGGGTCCCTTGGGGTCATTGAGGGTCCTCAAGGTGGCATTGAGGGTCCCCAGGGTGGCATTGGGCTCCCTTGGGGTCATTGGGGGTCCCCAGGGGGGCATTGGGGGTCCCTAGGGGGGCCTTGGGGGTCCCTAGGGGTCATTGGGGGTCCCCAGGGGGGCCTTGGGGGTCCCTAAGGTGGCATTGGGTGTCCCTTGGGGTCATTGGGGGGCCCCAGGGGGGCATTGGGGGTCCTTTGGGGTCATTGGGGGTCCCCAGGGGGGCCTTGGGGGTCCCTTGGGGTCATTGGGGGTCCTCAAGGTGGCATTGAGGGTCCTCATGGTGGCATTGAGGTCCCTTGGGGTCATTGGGGGTCCCCAGGGGGTCATTGGGGGTCCCCAGGGGGGCATTGGGGGTCCCTTGGGGTCATTGGGTGTCCCTTGGGGTCATTGGGGGTCCCCAGGGTGGCTTTGGGGTCATTGAGGGTCCCCAGGGGGGCCTTGGGGGTCCCTTGGCGTCATTGAGGGTCCTCAAGGTGGCATTGAGGGTCCCCAGGGTGACATTGGGCTCCCTTGGGGTCATTGGGGGTCCCCAGGGGGGCATTGGGGGTCCCTAAGGTGGCATTGGGGGTCCCTTGGGGTCATTGGGGGTCCACAGGGTGGCTTTGGGGTCATTAAGGGTCCCCAGGGTGGCACTGGGGGTCCCTTGGGGTCATTGAGGGTCCTCAAGGTGGCATTGAGGGTCCCCAGGGTGGCATTGGGCTCCCTTGGGGTCATTGGGGGTCCCCAGGGGGGCATTGGGGGTCCCTAGGGGGGCCTTGGGGGTCCCTAGGGGTCATTGGGGGTCCCCAGGGGGGCCTTGGGGGTCCCTAAGGTGGCATTGGGGGTCCCTTGGGGTCATTGGGGGTCCCCAGGGTGGCTTTGGGGTCATTGAGGGTCCCCAAGGTGGTATTGGGGGTCCCTAAGGTGGCACTGGGGTCCCTTGGGTGACATTGGGGTCCCTTGGGTGTGCTTGAGGTCTTCTGGGGGTCCTTTGGGTGATGTTGGGGGTCCCTTGGGGTCATTGAGGGTCCCCAGGGTGGCGTTGGGGGTCCCTTGGGTGACAGTGGGGGTCCCTTGGGGGCGCTGGGGGATCCCAGGGGTGTCCCCTCTGTCCCTCCTGGTGTCCCCACACCCCCAGCGCTGTCCCCGGTGGCACCCCCACTGTCCCTCCCCCCCCCACCCCCATCCCCGTGTCCCCCCCCACTGCACGCGGGTCCCCGTCACCCCCCGACCCCACCAGTGTCCCCATGTCCCCCCCTGTCCCCCCATATCCCCCAATGTCCCCCCTGTCCCATGGTGTCCCCATGTCCCCATGTCCTGCAGTGTCCCCTGTCCCCCTGTCCCTGTCCCCACAGTGTCCTCCTGTCCCCCATGTCCCTGTCGTTGTCCCATGATGTCCCCCTGTCCCTCTGTCCCTGTCCCCCCATCCCTGTCCCATGGTGTCCCCATGTCCCTGTCCCCCTGTCCCACAGTGTCCCCTGTCCTCCCATTTCCCTGTCCCAGTGTCCTCTGTCTCCCTGTCCCCCTGTCCCTCAGTGTCCCCTTGTCCCCCCCGTCCCCCTGTGTCCCCCTGTCCCTGTCCCCACAGTGTCCCCCTTGTCCCCCATGTCCCCCATGTCCCCACATCCCTGTCCCTGTCCTGCAGTGTCCCCCTGTCCCACAGTGTCCTGCAGTGTCCCCACGCTGTCCCCCTGTCCCCCAGTGTCCCCGTGTCCCATGTCCCCCCATGTCCCCGTCCCTGTCTGTGTCCCACAGTGTCCTGTTCCCCCTGTCCCCCCCATCCCCCCATGTCCCCCTGTCCCCTCCTGTGCCCCTGTCCCTCCCTGTCCCCACATGTCCCCATGTCCCATGGTGTCCCCGTGTCCCCACATCCTGCAGTGTCCCCCAGTGTCCCCTGTTCCCATGTCCCCCCCTTGTCCATGTCCCTGTCCTTGTCCCATGGTGTCCCCGATGTCCCCCCATGTCTCCCTGTCCCCCAGTGTCCCCATGTCTCCCTGTCCCCCTGTCCCATGGTGTGCCCATGTCCCTGTCCCCGTCCCCCCTGTCCCTGTCCCCCTTTCCCCCCAGTGTCCCCCGGTGTCCTGCAGTGTCCCCATGTCCCTGTCCCTGTCCCCCTTTCCCCCCCAGTGCCCCCCAGTGTCCCCAGTGTCCCCTGTCCCCGCGCAGTGGTACAAGCTGGACGAGCTGTTCGAGCAGGAGCGGAACGTGCGGGCGGCGATGACGAACCGGGCGGGGCTGCTGGCGCTGATGCTGCACCAGACGATCCAGCACGACCCGCTCACCCCCGACCTGCGCTCCCACCGCTGACCCCCCCGGCACCCCAAAACTGGGACACCCCAAAACCAGGGACACCCCCAAACTGGGGATACACCCCCCCCAGGCACCCCCAAACCGGGGATACCCACCCAGACACCCCCAAACCAGGGACACCCCCCCCCAAACCAGGGACACCCCGACCTGCGCTCCCACCGCTGAGCCCCCCCGGCACCCCCAAACTGGGGGGACACCCCCGGGACACCCCCAAACCAGGGACACCCCCCCGGGACACCCCCAAACCAGGGATACCCCGACCTGCGCTCCCACCGCTGACCCCCCCGGCACCCCCAAACTGGGGATACCCCCCCAAACTGGGGATACCCCCCCGGGACACCCCAAACCAGGGACACCCCCCGGCACCCCCAAACTGGGGATACCCCCCCCCCAGGGCACCCCCAAACCAGGGACACCCCCCCCAAACCAGGGACACCCCTACCTGCGCTCCCACCGCTGACCCCCCGGCACCCCAAAACTGGGGGGACACCCCCCCCCAGGGCACCCCCAAACCGGGGACACCCCCAAACTGGGGATACCCCCCTCAAACCAGGGACACCCCCCCCAGGGCACCCCCAAACTGGGGATACCCCGACCTGCGCTCCCACCGCTGACCCCCCCCGGCACCCCCAAACTGGGGGGACACCCCCGGGGCACCCCCAAACTGGGGATACCCCCAAACTGGGGATACACCCCCCCCCGGGACACCCCCAAACTGGGGATACACCCCCCCAAACCAGGGACACCCCGACCTGCGCTCCCACCGCTGACCCCCCCGGCACCCCAAACTGGGACACCCCCAAGCCAGGGACACCCCAAACCAGGGATACCCCCCCCAAACCAGGGACACCCCCCCGGAACACCCCCAAACTGGGGATACCCCACGGGGCACCCCTAAACTAGGGACACCCCCCACCGGACAGCCCCAAACTGGGGATACCCCATGGGACACCCCCAAACTGGGGATACCCCCCCAAACTGGGGATACCCCCCCAGGGCACCCCCAAACCGGGGCCCCCCCCCAAACCAGGGACACCCCGACCTGTGCTCCCACTGCTGACCGCACCCCAAAACTGGGGACACCCCCAAACTGGGACACCCCCAAACCAGGGACACCCCGACCTGCGCTCCCACTGCTGACTCCCGGGCACCCCCAAACTGGGGGGACACCCCCTGGGACATCCCCAAACTGGGGATACCCCATGGGGCACCCCTAAACTAGGGACACCCCCCCCAGACACCCCCAAACCAGGGCCCCCCCCGCCCAAATCGGGGACACCCCGACCTGCGCTCCCACCGCTGACCGCACCCTGAACTGGGGGGACACCCCCAAACTGGGGACACCCCCCCCAAACTGGGGATACCCCCTGGGACACCCCTAAACCGGGAATACCCCATAGGGCACCCCAAACTGGGGACACCCCATGGGGACACCCCCAAACTGGGGATACCCCCAGGGGCCAGGGACCCCCCCAGATACTTGGGGACCCCCCCAGAAACCAGGGACCCCCCCCCATACCAGGGACCCCCCCAGATATCGGG
>JAQJZH010000069.1:0-28552 GCA_028020825.1 Podargus strigoides | reverse complement strand
GTAATGGGAGCCCCCCCCCCCCCGCGGGGCCTGTGGGGGGGGCACCGGGAATGGGGACACCCCCCCCCCCCCCTTCCTAGGCCACGCCCCCGGTCACGGGGAGCCACGCCCATTGGGGGCGGGGCTGTCCCCGGCTGCCTGGGTACCCTATGGGGGGGGGTCACATGGGGTCACCCCCAGTGTCCCTCCCGGTCCCCCCAGTGTCACCCCAGTGTCACCCAGTGTCCCCCCCAGTGTCACCCAGTGTCCCCCCCCCATCCTCTCCCAGTCCCCCCAGTGTCACCCCAGTGTCACCCCAGTGTCACCCAGTGTCCCCCCAGTGTCCCCCCCATGTTCTCCCAGTCCCCCCCAGTCACCCCATGTCCTCCCGGTGTCCCCTAGTATCACCCAGTGTCCTCCCAGTCCTTCCCAGTGTCACCTCATGTCCTCCCAGTGTCACCCAGTGTCCCCCCCATGCTCTCCCAGTCCCCCCCAGTGTCACCCCATGTCCCCCCAGTGTCCCCCCCATGCTCTCCCAGTCCCCCCCAGTCACCCCATGTCCTCCCAGTGTCCTCCCAGTCCCTCTCGGTGTCACCTCATGTCGTCACAGTCCCCACCCAGTGTCCCCCAGTGTCCCCCCCCATGTCCTCCCAGTCCCCCCCTGTGTCACCCTATGTCCTCCCAGTCCCCACAGTGTCCCCCCCATGTCCTCCCAGTCCCCCCCAGTGTCACCCCAGTACCACTGATGTCACCGTGTGGCCCTTGCAGTCACCCACCCCCCTTTGGTGTCACCTCCTGCCACCTCCATCCCCCCATGTCCCCCCCTGTCCCCTGACCTGTCCCCAGATGTCCCCCCTGATCTGTCCCTGTCCCCAGATGTCCCTGTCCCCAGATGTCCCCTCTGTCCCCCCTGTCCCCAGATGTCCCCGTCCCCAGATGTCCCCTCCATCCCCCTGTCCCCCCATGTCCCCCTGTCCCCTGACCTGTCCCTGTCCCCGTTCCCAGATGTCCCCTCTGTCCCCCCGTCCCCTCTGTCCCCCCCGTGCCCAGATGTCCCCCCAACCTGTCCCTGTCCCCAGATGTCCCCTCCATCCCCTTGTCCCCCCATGTCCCCCCGTCCCCTGACGTGTCCCTGTCCCCAGCTGTCCCTGACGTGTCCCTGTCCCCAGATGTCCAGCTCCCCGCTGTCCAAGAAGCGCCGCATCTCCGGGTCAGAGGCACCGACCGGCTCCAGCCGCGCTGTCCCCGCTGTCCCCTCCAACGTCACCCCCACCAACGTGAGTGGCCCCGCCCGGCACCCCGCGGGCTGTGTCCCCAGGGTCACCCATCGCCACCCAGGGTCACCCAGTGTCACACCAGGGTCACCCATCACCACCCAGGGTCACACCAGTGTCACTCAGTGTCCCCCATCACCACCCAGGGTCACCCAGTGTCACTCAGTGTCGCCTAGGGCCACCAAGGGTCACCCCAGTGTCCCCACCTGGTGTCACCTGGGGCCACCCAGGGTCACCCATCGCCACCCAGTGTCACACCAGTGTCACCTGGGGCCACCCAGGGTCACTCAGTGTCCCCCCCCAGGGTCCCCCTCGGTGTCACCTGGGGTCACCCAGTGTCCTCCAGTATGTCCCCAGTGTCACCCATCGCCACCTAGTGTCACCTGGGGTCACCCAGTGTCCCCCAGTATGTCCCCAGTGTCACCCGGTGTCACTCAGTGTGTCACCTGGGGCCACCCAGGGTCACCCATTGCCACCCCAGGGTCACCCAGCATTCCCCCCCAGTGTCACCAGGGGCCACCCATTGCCACCCAGTGTCACCTGGGGTCAGCCAGTGTCACCCAGTGTCCCCCTCTGGTGTCACCTGGGGCCGCCCAGTGTCCCCCAGTATGTCCCCAGTGTCACCTGGTGTCACCCAAGGTCACCCAGTGTCCCTCCCAGGGTCACCCATTGCCACCCAGTGTCACCTGGGGTCACCCACTGTCCCCCAGTATGACCCCAGGGTCACCTGGGGTCCCCCCCCAGTGTCCCCCCGGGTGTCCCCCCCCGGTGACCCCGGTGTCCCCAATGTCCCCCAGGGCATGGCGAGGAACGGGGCAGAGGCAGACATCGACGAGGGGCTGTACAGCCGCCAGCTGTGAGTGGGGGGCTGGGGGGGCTGGGGGGGGCCCTATGGAATTGGGGGGGCTCTATGGGGGGGTCCCTATGGACTGGGGGGGTGTCTATGGGGGGGCCCTATGGGATTGGGAGGGGTCTATAGGGGTTCCTATGGACTGGGGGGGGCTCTATGGGGGGTCCCTATGGAATTGGGGGGCTCTATGGGGGGTCCCTATGGACTGGGGGGGTGTCTATGGGGGGGCCCTATGGGATTGGGAGGGGTCTATAGGGGTCCCTGTGGACTTGGGGGGCTCTATGGGGGGAGCCCTATGGGGCTGGGGGGCTCTATGGGGGGGCCGTATGGATTTTGGGGGGCTCTATAGGATGTGGACTTGGGGGTCTCTATGGGGGTCCCTATGGAATTGGGGGTCTATGGGGGTCCCTATGGATTTGGGGGGCTCCATGGGTGCTGGGTGGGGTCCCATTAACTTGGGGGGGGCTCCCCATTCCCTTTCCCCATTCATCCCCACACCCCTGGGGGTCCCCTCTTTCCCCCCCGTACCCCTTTGAGTGGGCTCCCCATGAACTGGGAGGGGTCCCCACAGATTGGGGGGGGTCCCCATGACCTTGGGTGGGGGGCCCCCATTCATCCCCACACCCCTGTGGGTCTGCCTTTTCCCCCCCCATAACCCTTTGAGTGGGCTCCCCACGAACTGGGGGGGGTCCCCATGAACTGTGGGGGTCCCCACAGATTGGGGGGCTCCCCATTCCCCTCCCCATTCATCCCCACATCCTGGGGGTCCCCTCTTTCCCCCCCCATAACCCTCTGAGTAGGGTCCCCATAAACTTGGGGGGGTCCCCATATATTGAGGGGTGTCCCCACAGATTGGGGGGGTCCCCATTCCCTTTCCCCATTCATCCCCACATCCCTGAGGGTTCTCTCCCCCCCATAACCTTTTGAGTGGGCACCCCACGAACTGGGGGGGTTCCCCATGAACTTGGGGGGCTCCCACAGATTGGGGGGGTCCCCACAGATTGGGGGCTCCCCATTCCCCTCCCCATTCATCCCCACATCCCTGTGGGTCCCCTATTTCCCCCCCCATAACCCTTTGAGTGGGGTCCCTATGACCTGGGGGGTCTCCCCACAAACTGGGGGGGCTCCCCCTGCCCTGGGGGGTCTCCCCACAAACTGGGGGTCCCCCTCCCAATTTCGGGGTCCCCCCCCAGGTACGTGCTGGGCCACGAGGTGATGCCCACGTCCTGGGGGTCCCCTCTTTCCTCCCCCATACCCCTTTGAGTGGGGTCCCTATGCCCTGGGGGGGCTCCCCCTGCCCTGGGGGGTCTCCCCCCAAACTGGGGGTCCCCCTCAGTATTTGGGGTCCCCCCCCCCAGGTACGTGCTGGGCCACGAGGCGATGCCCACATCCTGGGGGTCCCCTCTTTCCCCCCCCCCCTAACCCTTAGAGTGGGGTCCCCATGAACTGGGGGGGCTCCCCATGAACTTGTGGGGGTCCCCACAGATTGGGGGGGTCCCCATGACCTTGGATGGGGGGCCCCCATTCATTCCCATGTCCCTGGGGGTCTCCCTTTCCCCCCCCCCCCATAACCCTTTGAGTGGGGTCCCTATGACCTAGGGGGTCTCCCCCCAAACTGGGGGGTCTCCCCCCAAACTGGGGGTCCCCCTGCCACTTTCGGGGTGCCCCCAGGTACATGCTGGGCCACGAGGCGATGCCCACATCCTGGGGGTCCCCTCTTTCCCCCCATAACCCTTTGAGTGGGGTTCCTATGAACTGGGGGGGCTCCCCCTGAACTGGGGGGGGTCCCCACAGATTGGGAGGGGTCCCCACAGATTGAGGGGGTCCCCATGATCTTGGATGGGAGTCCCCCATTCATCCCCACATCCCTGGGGGTCTCCCTTTCCCCCCCCATACCCCTTTAAGTGGGGTCCCTATGAACTCGGGGGGGGTCCCCACAGATTGGGGGTTCCCTATGAACTTTGGGGGGGTCCCCACAGATTGGGGGGGTCCCCATTCCCCTCCCCATTCATCCCCACATCCCTGTGGGTTCCCTCTTCCCCCCCCATACCCCTTTGAGTGGGGTCCCTATGCCCTGGGGGGTCTCCCCCCAACCTGGGGGGTCTCCCCCCAAACTGGGGTCCCCCTGCCACTTTCGGGGTGCCCCCCCCCAGGTACGTGCTGGGCCACGAGGCGATGCCCACATCCTGGGGGTCCCCTCTTTCCTCCCCCCATACCCCTTTGAGTGGGCCCCCCATGAACTGGGGGGCCTCCCCATGAACTCAGGGGGGTCCCCATAGATTGGGGGGGTCCCTATGAACTTGAGGGGGGTCCCCACAGATTGGGGGTCCCCATGATCTCGGGTGGGGGTCCCCATTCATCCCCAGATCCCTGGGCTCCCCACTTCTCCCCCCATACCCCTTTGAGTGGGCTCCCCCTGCCCTGGGGGGGCTCCCCCTGCCCTGGGGGGTCTCCCCTCAAACTGGGGGGTCTCCCCCCCGCCCTGGGGGTCCCCCTGCCACTTTCGGGGTCCCCCCCCCAGGTACGTGCTGGGCCACGAGGCGATGCCCACATCCTGGGGGTCCCCTCTTTCCCCCCCGCATAACCCTTAGAGTGGGGTTCCTATGAACTGGGGGGGCTCCCCATGAACTCGGGGGGGTCCCCATAGATTGGGGGGGTCCCTATGAACTTGAGGGGTGTCCCCACAGATTGGGGGTCCCCATTCATTCCCATGTCCCTGGGCTCCCCTCTTTCCCCCCCATACCCCTTTGAGTGGGGTCCCTATGCCCTGGGGGGTCTCCCCCTGCCCTGGGGGGTCTCCCCTCAAACTGGGGGGTCTCCCCCCCGAACTGGGGGTCCCCCTGCCACTTTCGGGGTGCCCCCAGGTACGTGCTGGGCCACGAGGCGATGCCCACATCCTGGGGGTCCCCTCTTCCCCCCCCCATAACCCTTTGAGTGGGCCCCCCACGAACTGGGGGGCCTCCCCATGAACTCGGGGGGGGTCCCCATAGATTGGGGGGGTCCCTATGAACTTGAGGGGTGTCCCCACAGATTGGGGGTCCCCATTCATTCCCATGTCCCTGGGCTCCCCTCTTCTCCCCCCTATACCCCTTTGAGTGGGGTCCCCTATGCCCTGGGGGGGCTCCCCCTGCCCTGGGGGGGTCTCCCCTCAAACTGGGGGGTCTCCCCCCGCCCTGGGGGTCCCCCCTGCCACTTTCGGGGGTCCCCCCCCCCAGGTACGTGCTGGGCCACGAGGCGATGCCCACATCCCTGGGGGTCCCCTCTTCCCCCCCCCCCCATACCCCTTTGAGTGGGCACCCCATGAACTGGGGGGGCTCCCCATGAACTGTGGGGGTCCCTACAGATTGGGGGGGGTCCCCACAGATTGGGGGGAGTCCCCATAGATTGGGGGGGGGGCTCCCCATTCTCCTCCCCATTCATTCCCATATCCCTGGGGGTCCCCTTTTTTCTCCCCATAACCCTTTGAGTGGGGTCTCCAGAAACTGGGGGGGCTCCCCCTGAACTGGGGGGGCTCCCCATAGAATGGGGGGGTCCATATGAACTTGGGGGGGGTCCCTATGGACTTTGGGGGTGTCCCCATGGATTGGGGGGCTCCCCATTCCCCTCCCCATTCATCCCCACATCCCTGGGCTCCCCTATTTCCCCCCCATAACCCTTTGAGTGGGGTCCCTATGCCCTGGGGGGGCTCCCCCCAACCTGGGGGGTCTCCCCCCGCCCTGGGGGGTCTCCCCCCGATCTGGGGGTGCCCCTCAGCATTTCGGGGTGCCCCCAGGTACGTGCTGGGCCACGAGGCCATGCGGCGGCTGCAGCGTGTCAGCGTGCTGGTGTCGGGGCTGCGGGGGCTGGGGGCGGAGGTGGCCAAGAACCTGGTGCTGGGGGGGGGTGAAATCGGTGATGCTGCACGACCCCCACCCCACCGCCTGGCCCGACCTCTCCTCCCAGGTCAGTCTGCTAATTAATTAACGCTAATTAACACTGATTAACGCTGATTGACTCGGTGGCACAGCCACAGAGCGGGTAATGGATGGGCGGGGGGGGGAGATGGGGGGGGGGGGGGTAATTAGTTTGGGGTGATTAGGGGATGGGGTAATTAGGGGAGGGGGTAATTAGGGAATGGGGTAATTAGGGCATAGAGGTGATTAGGGGATGGTGTAATTAGGGGATGGGTTGATTAGGAGAGGGGGTAATTAGGGGTTAGAGGTGATTAGGGGATGGGGTAATTAGGGGAGGGGGTGATTAGGGGATGGGGTAATTAAGGGATGGGGGTAATTAAGGGATGGGGTAATTAGGGGAGGGGGTGATTAGGGGATGGGGTAATTAGGGGATGGGGGTAATTAAGGGATGGGGGTAATTAGGGGAGGGGGTAATTAGGGGAGGGGATAATTAGGGGATGGGGTGATTAGGAGAGGGGGTGATTAGGGGATGGGAGTAATTAGGGGATAGAGGTGATTAGGGGATAGAGGTGATTAGGGGATGGGGGTAATTAGGGGAGGGGGTGGTTAGGGGATGGGGTAATTAGGGGAGGGGGTAATTAGGGGAGGGGGTGGTATGGGGATGGGGGTATTTAGGGGACAGTTAGTGGGATTAGTGTGGATAATCAGTTAACGGGTAGTTAGTGTGGGTAATTGGTTAATGGGGGGCAGTTAGTTAATGGGGGTGGTTAGTTAGTGTGGGTAATTGGTTAATGGGGGTAGCTAGCGTGGGTAGTTAATTAATGCAGGTAGTTAGTGCGGGTAATTAGTTAACAGGAGTAGTCAGTGTGGGTAATTAGTTAATGAAGGGCAGTTAGTGGGGGTGGGTAGTTAGTGTGGGTAGTTAGTTAACAGAGGTAGTTAGTTAATGGGGGGGTTGTTAGTGTGGGTAATTAGTTAATGGGGGTAGTTAGTGTGGGTAATTAGTTAATGGGGGGCAGTTGGTGGGGGGTGGTTAGTTAGTGTGGGTAGTTAGTTAACGGGGGTAGTTAGTGTGGGTAATTAGTTAATGGGGGGCAGTTGGTGGGGGTGGTTAGTTAGTGTGGGTAGTTAGTTAACGGGGGTAGTTAGTGTGGGTAATTAGTTAATGGGGGGGCAGTTGGTGGGGGTGGTTAGTTAGTGTGGGTAGTTAGTTAACGGGGGTAGTTAGTGTGGGTAATTAGTTAATGGGGGGCAGTTAATTAATGGGGGTGGTTAGTTAGTGTGGGTAGTTAGTTAATGGGGGTGGTTAGTTAGTGTGGGTAATTAGTTATGAGATAGTTAGTCCCTTGGGGGGTGTAAACCCCCCCAGCCCCCCTTTGGGTGCCCTCTGCTCCCCGAGGGGGTGGGGGGGGGTGTATGTGTGTGTATTTTTGGGGTCCCCCCTGATTTGGGGGTGCCCCCCCCCCAGTTCTTCCTGCGGGAGGCCGAGGTGGGGCAGAACCGGGCGGAGGCGACGCTGCCGCGCCTGGCGGAGCTCAACGCCTACGTGGCCGTGAGCAGCACCCGGGAGCCCCTCAGCCAGGACCTGCTGGCGCCCTTCCAGGTCAGAGCACCCCCAAAAACCCACCCCCCAACACCCCCTGAACCCCCTCTGACCCCTCCCAGCACCCCCCATCCCCCCTGACCTCCCCCCAGCACCCCCAGTTCCCCCCTGACCACCCCCCATCACCCCTCAGCCAGGACCTGCTGGCGCCCTTCCAGGTCAGAGCACCCCCAAATCCACCCCTGAACCCCCCCAACACCCCCTGAACCCCCTCTGACCCCCCTGACCCCCCCCAGCACCCCTCAGCCAGGACCTGCTGGCGCCCTTCCAGGTCAGAGCACCCCAAAAACCCACCCCTGAACCCCCCAACACCTCCTGAACCCCCTCTGACCCCCCCTGACCCCCCCCCAGCACCCCCTGACCCCCCCCAGTCCCCCCTGACCCACCCCAGTACCCCCAGTCTCTCCCAGCACCCCTCAGCCAGGACCTGCTGGCGCCCTTCCAGGTCAGAGTACCCCAAAAATCCACACCTGAACCCCCCCAACACCCCCTGAACCCCCTCTGACCCACCCTGACCCCCCCAGTCCCCTCTGACCCACCCCAGTACCCCCAGTCCCTCCCATCACCCCTCAGCCAGGACCTGCTGGCGCCCTTCCAGGTCAGAGCACCCCAAAAATCCACACCTGAACCCCCCAACACCCCCTGAACCCCCTCTGACCCACCCTGACCCCCCCAGTCCCCCCCCTGACCCCTCCCAGCACCCCCCAGTCCCCCCCGACCCACCCCAGCACCCCCTGACCCCCCCAGTCCCCCCTGACCCACCCCAGTACCCCCCAGTCCCTCCCAGCACCCCTCAGCCAGGACCTGCTGGCGCCCTTCCAGGTCAGAGCACCCCAAAAACCCACCCCTCAACCCCCCAACAACCCCTGAACCCCCTCTGACCCCCCGACCCACCCCGGTCCCCCCTGACCCCCCCCAGCACCCCCTCAGCCAGGACCTGTTGGCGCCCTTCCAGGTCAGAGCACCCCAAAAACCCACCCCCCAACACCCCCTGAACCCCCTCTGACCCCCAACCCCCCCTGACCCACCCTGGCACCCCCTGACTCCTCCCAGCACCCCCTGACACCCCCCACCCCCACACCCCCCCCCCCCCCAGCACCCCTCAGCCAGGACCTGCTGGCGCCCTTCCAGGTCAGAGCACCCCAAAAATCCACCCCTGACCCCCCCCCCCCAGCACCCCCCACCCCCCCTCAAATCCTCCCTGGATGTACAGGGCAGGGGGGGCATTAATCACACAACACCCCCCCCCATGGCCTCCTGGACACCCCCATAACCCCCCAGACCCCCCCTGTTCCCCCCCAGATCCCCCCATAACCCCCCCAGACTCCCTCATGACCCCCCCAGAACACCTCAGTCCCCTCCATGAGTCCTCAGACCCCCCCAGACCCCCCCTCAATTCCTGGTTGGGGAGGGGGGAGCCATTAATCACACCCCCATCCCCCACACCCCCCTGTCCCCCAGTACCCCCCTGCCCCCTCCATGACCCCCTCACCACCCCCAAACCCCCTTCCCCCCCCCCCGGACCCCCTTTCCCCCTCAGCACCCTCTGCCCCCCTAAACCCCTTTCCCACCCCCCGTGTCCCCCCAAACCCCCTGCCCCCCCCCCCCCAGCACCCCCTTTCCCCCCCCCTTCCCCCTCCTGTACCCCCTGTGCCGTGACCCCTGGACTCCTCCCGGGGCTGGGGGGGCCGTGCCCCCCTGTGCCCCCCCCCAGCACCCCCATTCCCCCCGTGCCCCCCCCAGGTGGTGGTGCTGACCAACTCCCCCCTGGAGGAGCAGCTCTGGGTGGGCGACTTCTGCCACAGCCGCGGCATCAAACTGGTGGTGGCCGACACCCGGGGGCTGCTGGGGTGAGCAGGGGCTGGGGGGGTGCTGGGGGTGCTGGGGGGGGATATGGGGGTGCTGGGGGGGGGGTCTTACGGGGTGCTATGGGGGTGCTGGGGGGTGTTATGGGGGTGCTATGGGGTGATATAGGGGTGCTATAGGGGTGCTGGGGGGGTCTTACGGGGTGATATGGGGGTGTTGTGGGGGTGCTGAGGGGTGCTATGGGGTGCTGCTGTAGGGGAGATTTGGGGTGCTATGGGGTGCTATGGGGGTGCTGGGGAGGTGTTATGAGGTGATATGGGGGTGCTGGGGGGTGTTATGGGGTGCTATAGGGGAGATCTGGGGTGCTATGGGGGTGCTGAGGGGTGTTATGGGGTGCTATAGGGTGCTGGGGGTTGATATGGGGGTGCTATGGGGGTGCTGGGGGGTGTTATGGGGTGCTATGGGGTGCTGTAGGGTGCTATGGGGTGATATAGGGGTGTTATGGGGTGATATAGGGGAGATTCAGGGTGATATAGGGGTGCTATAGGGTTGTTAGGTAGTGCTGTAGGGTGCTATAGGGGTGCTGGGGAGTGCTATAGGGGTGTTATGGGGGTGCTGAGGGGTGTTATGGGGTGCTATGGGGTGATATAGGGATGCTGGGGGGTGCTATGGGGTGATATAGGGGTGCTGTGGGGTGCTATAGGGGAGATTCGGGGTGATATAGGGTGCTAGAGGGGTGTTATGGGGGTGCTGGGGGGTGATATAGGGGTGCTATGGGGTGATATAGGGGTGCTATGGGGTGCTGTAGGGTGCTGGGGGTTGGTATGGGGGTGCTGGGGGTGTTATGGGGTGCTATAGGGGTGCTATCGAGGTGTTATGGGGTGCTATGGGGTGATATAGGGGTGCTGGGGGGTGTTGTGGGGTGCTATAGGGGTGTTGTGGGGTGCTATGGGGCTGCTGGGCAGTCCTATAGGGACTGGTATAGGGACCTTTCTATAGGTGCTCTGCTATAGGGGATCCCAGGTGCCTGGGTCCCTTTTGGGGTCCCCTCTGTGGGGGTCCTGGGTGTTGGGGTCCCTTTTGGGATGCCCCCTTTTGGGATGCCCCCTTTTGGGGTCCCCTCTATTGGGGGTCCCTTTTGGGGTCCCTTTCGGGGCGGCCTCTGTGGGGGTCCCTTTCGGGGTGCCCCCTTTTGGGGTCCCCTCTGTAGGGGTCCTGGGTGTTGGGGTCCCTTTCGGGGTCCCTCTGTGGGGGTCCCTTTTGGGGTGCCCCCTTTCGGGGTCCCTTTTGAGGTCCCCTCTATTGGGGGTCCCTTTTGGGGTGCCCCCTTTGGGGGTCCCTCTGTGGGGGTCCCTTTCGGGGTGCCCTCTGTGGGGGGTCCCTTTTGGGGTCCCCTCTATTGGGGGTCCCTTTTGGGGTGCCCCCTTTGGGGGTCCCTCTGTGGGGGTCCCTCTGTGGGGGTCCCTTTCGGGGTCCCTTTTGGGGTGCCCCCTTTGGGGGTCCCTTTCGGGGTGCCCCCTTTTGGGGTCCCCTCTGTAGGGGTCCTGGGTGTTGGGGTCCCTCTGTGGGGGTCCCTCTGTGGGGGTCCCTTTTGGGGTGCCCCCTTTTGGGGTCCCCTCTATTGGGGGTCCCTTTGGGGGTGCCCCCTTTGGGGGTCCCTCTGTGGGGGTCCCTTTGGGGGTGCCCCCTTTCGGGGTCCCTCTGTGGGGGTCCCTTTGGGGGTGCCCCCTTTTGGGGTCCCTTTTGGGGTGCCCCCTTTCGGGTGCCCTCTGTGGGGGTCCCTTTGGGGGTGCCCCCTTTGGGGGTCCCTGCCGGGGTGCCTCAATCGGTGCCCCCCAGGCAGCTGTTCTGTGACTTCGGGGACAACATGACGGTGACGGACACCAACGGGGAGCAGCCCCTCAGCGCCATGGTCTCCATGGTGACCAAGGTATGGCCTGGGGGGGCTATGGGGTGCTATGGGGGGCTATGGGGTGATATAGGGGTGCTATGGGGGGGCTATGGGGTGATGTAGGGGTGCTGTGGGGGGGCTATAGGGGTCTATGGGGTGATGTAGGGGGGCTGTGGGGGGGCTATGGGGTGATATAGGGGTGCTATGGGGTGATATAGGGGTGCTGTGGGGGGCTGTGGGGTGCTATGGGGTAATATAGGGGTGCTATGGGGGCTATAGGGGGGCTATAGGGTGATATAGGGGTGCTATGGGGTAATATAGGGGTGCTATGGGGGCTATAGGGTGATATAGGGGTGCTATGGGGTAATATAGGGGTGCTATGGGGTGATGTAGGGGTGACATAGGGGTGCTATGGGGTGACGTAGGGGTGACATAGGGGTGCTATGGGGGGCTATGGGGTGCTATGGGGTGTTATGGGGGGCTATGGGATAATATAGGTGTGTTATGGGGGGATGTAGGGGTGCTATAGGGGTGTTATGGGGTGATGTAGGGGTGCTATGGGGGGGCTATAGGGGTGCTATGGGGTAATATAGGGGTGCTATGGGGTGATGTAGGGGTGACATAGGGGTGTTATGGGGGGCTATGGGGTTCTGGGGGGTGTTATGGGGGTTCTATAGGGGTGCTATGGGGGGCTGTGGGGTGCTATGGGGTGTTATGGGGTGCTATAGGGGTGTTAGGGGGTGCCATGGGGTGATGTGGGGTGCTATGGGGTGCTATAGGGGTATTAGGGGGTGCTATAGGGGCGCTGTGAGGTGCTATGGGGGTGCTGAAGGGGTGTTGTGGGGTGATATAAGGGAGCTATAGGGGTGTTGGGGGGTGCTGTGAAGGTGCTGGGGGGTGTTATGGAGGGCTATGGGGTGCTATAGGGGTGCTGTGGGGATGTTATGGGGTGATGTGGGGTGATGTATGGGTGCCATAGGGGTGCTGTGGGGTGATGTGGGGGTGCCGTAGGGGTGCCCCGGGGAGGTGACGTGCCTGGTGCTGTGGGGATGTTACGGGGTGATGTGGGGTGATGTGGGGGTGCCATAGGGGTGCTATATGGGTGCTATATGGGTGCCATAGGGGTGCCCCGGGGAGGTGACGTGCCTGGTGCTGTGGGGATGTTATGGGGATGTTATGGGGTGCCATGGGGTGCTATAGGGGTGCTGTGGGTGCCATAAGGGTGCTATGGGTGCCATAGGGGTGCCCCGGGGAGGTGACGTGCCTGGTGCTGTGGGGATGTTACGGGGTGATGTGGGGGTGCCATAGGGGTGCTATATGGGTGCTATATGGGTGCCATAGGGGTGCCCCGGGGAGGTGACGTGCCTGGACGAGGCCCGGCACGGGTTCGAGAGCGGGGACTTCGTGACGTTCAGGGAGGTGGAGGGCATGGAGGAGCTGAACAGCTGCGGGCCCGTGGAGATCCGCGTGCTGGGTGAGCCCAGGGGACACCTCCCTCCATAGGGGACATCCCCCACCTATAGGGGACACCTCCCTCCATAGGGGACACCCCACCTATAGGGGACACCCCACCTATAGGGGACACATCCCTCCATAGGGGACATCCCCCACATATAGGGGACACTTCCCTCCATAGGGGACATCTCCCACCTATAGGGGACACCTCACCTATAGGGGACACCTCCCTCCATATGGGACACACCTCTCCATAGGGGACACACCCCTTATAAGGGACACCCACTCCATAGGGGACACACCCCTCTATAGGGATCACCCCCCTCCATAGGGGTCACCCCCCTCCATAGGGAACACCCCGTACAGCGGACACACACCCCCTCCATAGGGGACATCCCCCCTCCATAGGGGACATCCCCCCTCCATAGGGGACGTCCCCCCTCCATAGGGGACATCCTCCTTCTATAGGGGACACACCCCCTATAGGGGATACCCCCCTCCATAGGGGACACGCTTGCTATAGGAGACACTACTCCTCTATAGGGGACACCCTCTCCATAGGGGACACACACCCCCCCAGGGCAACAGGCACTCAGGGGCATCCTGTGGGGTGGGTTAGGGGTGTAGGGGTCTTCTATAGGGGGTCCTGGGTGCCTTCTATAGTGGGTGCTGGGCATCTGGGTCCCTTCTATAGGGAGCACCGGGGTCCTTCCATAGGGGGTCCTGGGGCTCTTCTATGGGGGATCTTGAGTCCCTTCTATAGGGGGTGCTGGGTCCCTTTTATAGGGGGTCCTGGGCACCTGGGGCCTTTCTGTAGGGGATCCTGGGGCTCTTCTATAGGGAGTCCTGTGGTCCTTCTATAGGGGTGCTGGGTCCCTTCTATAGGGGGTCTTGGACTCCTCCTGTAGAGGGTCCTGGGCATCTGAGTCCCTCCTATAGGGGAGTCTGGGTACCTGTGGCCCCTTCTATAGGGGGTCCTAGGCCCTTTCTATAGGGGATCTTGGGTTCCTTCTATAATAGGGGGTCCTGGGGCCCTTCTGTAGGGGATCCTGAGCATCCGAGTCCCTCCTATAGGGGGACCTGGGGGTCTTGAGCCCCTTCTGTAGGGGATCCTGGGTACCTGGGGCCTTTCTATAGGGGATCCTGGGGCCCTTTCTATAGGGGGTCTTGGGATCCTTCTATAGGGGGTCCTGGGCATATGAGTCCCTCCTATAGGGGGTCCTGGGTGCCCAGGTCCCCTCTATAGGCTCCCTGGGGTGCGTGGGTGACAGCCCCTCCCCCCAGGCCCGTACACGTTCAGCATCGGGGACACCAGTGGCTTCGGGGACTACGTGAAGGGGGGCATCGTCACCCAGGTCAAGATGCCCAAGCTCATCCACTTCGTGAGTGGCACTGGGGGCACTGGGAGGGGATTGGGGGGCAGTGGGAGGGGACTGGGAGGCACTGGGAGGGGACTGGAGGGCGCAGGGAGGGACTGGAGGGAACTGGGAGGCACTGGGAGGGGACTGGGGGGCACTGGGAGGGGACTGGAGGGCGCAGGGAGGGACTGGAGGGAACTGGGGGGCAGTGGGAGGGGACTGGGGGGGGGGCAGTGGGAGGGGATTGGGAGGCACTGGGAGGGGACTGGGGGGCAGTGGGAGGGGACTGGGGGGCAGTGGGAGGGGATTGGGAGGCACTGGGAGGGGATTGGGAGGGGACTGGGGCACTGGGAGGGGACTGGGGAGTGGTGGGAGGCCACTGGGAGCACTGGGAGTGAATTAGGGGGCACTGGGACGTACTGGGTAGCACTGGGAGGGACTGGGGGGTGTCACTGGAAGATACTGGGAGGGCACTGGGAGGGGACTGAGAGGCACTGGGAGGGGAGTGGGGAGTGGTGGGAGGCCGTTGGGATCACTGGGACGTACTGGGTAGCACTGGGAGGGACTGGGGGGTGTCACTGGAAGATACTGGGAGGGGACTGGAGGGCACTGGGAGGGGACTGAGAGGCACTGGGAGGGGAGTGGGGAGTGGTGGGAGGCCGTTGGGATCACTGGGAGTGAATTAGGGGGCACTGGGACGTACTGGGTAGCACTGGGAGGGACTGGGGGGTGTCACTGGAAGATACTGGAGGGCACTGGGAGGGGATTGAGAGGCACTGGGAGGGGAGTGGGGAGTGGTGGGAGGCCGTTGGGATCATTGGGACGTACTGGGTAGCACTGGGAGGGACTGGGGGTGTCACTGGAAGATACTGGGAGGGGACTGGAGGGCACTGGGAGGGGACTGAGAGGCACTGGGAGGGGAGTGGGGAGTGGTGGGAGGCCGTTGGGATCACTGGGAGTGAATTAGGGGGCACTGGGACGTACTGGGTAGCACTGGGAGGGACTGGGGGGTGTCACTGGAAGATACTGGGGGGCACTGGGAGGGGATTGAGAGGCACTGGGAGGGGAGTGGGGAGTGGTGGGAGGCCATTGGGATCACTGGGAGTGAATTAGGGGTAACAGGGACATACTGGGGGGCACTGGGAAGGACTGGGGGGTGTCACTGGGCCATACTGGGAGGCACTGGGAGGTGACTGGGTGCTGCCCCCGTCCCCAGAAGCGGCTGCGGGAGGCGCTGGTGGAGCCGGAGCTGATGGTCAGCGACTTCGCGAAGGCCGAGCGGCCTCCCATGCTGCACTGGGGCTGGCAGGCGCTGCACCGCTTCACGCGCCAGCATGGCCGCCCGCCGCGCCTGCGCCACCAGGTGGGGACACGGGGGACACCGCGGCCATCGGGGGGCTTGGGGACCTTGTGGCCATCGGGGGTTTTGGTGCCATCGGGGGTCCCGGTGCCACCATGGGACATTGGGGACACCGCGGCCATCGGGGGTCTTGGGGACCTTGTGGCCATCGGGGGTCTCAGTGCCACCATGGGATGTTGAGGACCCCGTGGTCATCAGGGCTCTTGGGGACACCATGGCTATTGGGGGTCTCGGTGCCACCATGGGACATTGGAGACACCGTGGCCATCAGGGGTCTTGGGGACACTGGGGACACCGCGGTCATCGTGGGTGTTGGGGACCCCACGGCCATTGGGGGTCTCAGTGCCACCATGGAACATCGGGGACACCGTGGCCATCAGAGCTCTTGGTGCCTTCGGGGGTCTCGGTGTCACCATGGGACATTGGGGACACCACAGTCATTGGGGGTCTTGGGGACCCCATGGCCATTGGGGGACTCTGTGCCACCACAGGATGTTGGGGACACCATGGCCATCGGGGGTCTTGGGGACACCATGGGGTGTTGGGGAACCCACAACTATCAGGGATGTCGGTGCCATCATGAGATGTTGGGGACCCTGCGGCCATCGTGGGTCTTGGGGACACCATGGGATGTTGGGGACCCTGTGGCCATCAGGAGTCTTGGTGCCATTGGGGGTCCCAGTGCCACCATGGGACATTGGGGACACCACAGCCATCGGGGGTCTTGGGGACCCCACGGCCATTGGGGGTCTCAGTGCCACCATGGGACATTGGGGACCCCACGGCCATTGGGGGTCTCAGTGCCACCATGGAAGGTTGGGGACTCCACGGAGGCCACCACCTCCCCCCCCACACTTTCCCCACGTGTCCCCCCAGGGTGACGCGGCCGAGGTGGTGGCCATGGCCCGCGAGTTGGCGGCGGGGGCGCCGCTGGACGAGGACCTGGTGACGGAGTTGGCCTTCCAGGCCACCGGCGACCTGGCGCCCGTCAACGCCTTCATCGGCGGATTGGCTGCTCAGGAGGTGATGAAGGTAGGAGGCCCCGCCCCCTTTGTCCCCCCGCTGTCCCCCCCCGGTGTCCCCGCTGTCCCCTGACGCCCCGTGTCGCAGGCGGTGACGGGGAAGTTCACGCCCATCACCCAATGGTTGTACTTCGACGCTCTCGAGTGTCTCCCCGAGGACCACAAGGAGGCAGTGCTGACCGAGGAGCAGTGCCGCCCGGTGAGCCAATGGGGAGCCAGGGGCGGGGCCACCGGGGTGGAGGCCACCGGTGGGGTGGGTGACGGCGTTGGGGTCAACCATGGGTTGGGTGGAGGCGTTGGGGTCAACCATGGGTTGGGTGTTGGGGTCAACCATGGGTTGGGTGGAGGTGCTGGGCTCAACCATGGGTTGGGTGTTGGGGTCAACCATGGGTCGGGTGAAGGTGTTGGGGTCAACCATGGGTTGGGTGTTGGGGTCAACCATGGGTTGGGTGATGGTGTTGGGGTCAACCATGGGTTGGGTGAAGGCGTTGGGGTCAACCATGGGTTGGGTGTTGGGGTCAACCATGGGTTGGGTGAAGGTGTTGGGGTCAACCATAGGTTGGGTGTTGGGGTTGACCATGGGTTGGGTGAAGGTGTTGGGGTCAACCATGGGTTGGGTGAAGGTGTTGGGGTCAACCATTGGTTGGGTGAAGGTGTTGGGGTCAACCATGGGTTGGGTGGAGGTGTTGAGGTCAACCATGGGTTGGGTGACGGTGTTGGGGTCAACCATGGGTTGGGCATTGGGGTCAACCATGGGTTGGGTGGAGGTGTTGGGGTCAACCATGGGTTGGGTGTTGGGGTCAACCATGGGTTGGGTGAAGGTGTTGGGGTCAACCATGGGTTGGGTGAAGGTGTTGGGGTCAACCATGGGTTGGGTGTTGGGGTCAACCATGGGTTGGGTGCTGGGGTCAACCATGGGTTGGGTGCTGGGGTCAACCATGGGTTGGGTGAAGGCGTTGGGGTCAACCATGGGTTGGGTGAAGGCGTTGGGGTCAACCATGGGTTGGGTGTTGGGATCAACCATGGGTTGGGTGAAGGCGTTGGGGTCAACCATGGGTTGGGTGCTGGGGTCAACCACGGGTTGGGTGATGGTGTTGGGGTCAACCACGGGTCGGGTGAAGGCGTTGGGGTCAACCATGGGTTGGGTGAAGGTGTTGGGGTCAACCATGGGTTGGGTGTTGGGGTCAACCATGGGTTGGGTGAAGGTGTTGGGGTCAACCATGGGTTGGGTGACGGTGTTGGGGTCACCCATGGGTTGGGTGCTGGGGTCACCCATGGGTTGGGTGAAGGCTTTGAGGTCAGCCGTGGGTTGGGCACCTTGGGTGGGTGAGTGGTGGCCATGGGACACCCATGGGTGGGTGTCACCCCTCGGGTGGCCCCGCCCCCCCCCGGGTGACACCTCAGGTTGTCCCCAGCGCAACAGCCGCTACGACGGGCAGATCGCCGTCTTTGGCGCCGCCATGCAGGAGAAGCTGGGTGCCCAGAAATACTTTGTGGTCAGTGTCCCCAGACGTCCCCCCAAATGTCCTCAAACGTCCCCAAGTGCCCCCAGATGTCCCCACGTGTCCCCCCCCGCGCGCAGGTGGGGGCGGGGGCCATCGGCTGCGAGCTGCTGAAGAACTTCGCCATGATGGGCTTGGGCTGCGGCCCCGAGGGCAGCGTCATCGTCACCGACATGGACACCATCGAGAAGTCCAACCTCAACCGCCAGTTCCTCTTCCGGCCCTGGGATGTCACGGTGAGGGGGCGGGGCTAAAGGGGGAGGAGCCTATGGGGGTGGGGGGTGAGGGGGTGGGGCCTCAAGGGGCGGGACCTACAGGGCGAGAACGGGCGTTGAGTTGGCCAACGTTGGGTTGACCACCGTCAATCATCAGGTGTTATGAGGGGGTGGGGCCTATGTGGGTGGGGCTGAAGGGGGAGGAGCCTTTGGGGTGGGGGTGAAGGGGGAGGAGCCTATGGGGTGGGGGGTGAGGGGGTGGAGCCTCAAGGGGTGGGGCTGCAGTGGGTGGAGCCACCATCGTTGAGTTGGCCAATGTCAACGGTTGAGTTGCGTTGAGGTTCCGATGGACTGGGAGGGGGAGAAAGGGGTGGGGCTTAAGTGGGCGTGTCCCATGTGGGCAGGGCCTTGGGTGGTCGAGGATGAGTGGGTGGAGTCCAGGGGGGCGGGGCCTGTGGCAGGGAGCCCCAATGAAGACGCCATCATTGAGTTGGCCAACGTCAACGGTTGAGTTTCATTGAGGCTCCGATTGCGTGGGAGGGGTGGGGCTTGATGGGGGCGTGTCCCAAGGGGGCGGGGCCTTACTGGGAAGAGCCTGTGGGGTCGAGGATGAGTGGGTGGAGTCTAGGGGGGCGGGGCCAGTGGCAGGGACCCCCACGAAAACGCCATCGTTGAGTTGGCCAACGTCAACGGTTGAGTTGCGTTGAGGTTCCGATGGCCTGGGAGGGGGGGGAGAGAGGGGTGGGGCTTAAGTGGGCGTGCCCCAGGGGGGCGTGGTCTTACTGGGAAGAGCCTGTGGGGTCGAGGATGAGTGGGTGGAGTCCAGGGGGGCGGGGCCTGTGGCAGGGAACCCCAATGAAGACGTCATCGTTGAGTTGGCCAACGTCAACGGTTGAGTTGCGTTGAGGTTCCGATGGCCTGGGAGGGGCGGGGCTTAAGGAGGCGTGTCCCAAGGGGGCGTGGCCTCAGTGGGCGTGGCCCTTTCAGAAACTGAAGTCGGAGCGGGCGGCGGCGGCGGTGCGGGAGATGAACCCGGCGCTGCGGGTGAGCAGCCGCCTCGACCGCGTCGGCCCCGAAACCGAGCGCGTCTACGACGACGACTTCTTCGAGGCCCTGGACGGCGTCACCAACGCCCTCGACAACGCCGACTCCCGTCAGCACCCGCGGGGGGGGCCGTGGGGGCGGGGGGGGGGGGGCCGTGGGGTGCTGGGGGGGGGTCACTGGGGTGCTATGGGGGTCTTTGGGGTGCTATAGGGCAACATTTGGGGGCTCCAAGGGGTTTTAAAGGTGGGGTGGGGTGGTTTTGGGGTGCTATATGGGATTTTGGGGTGCTGTAGGGGGTCCTTGGGGTGCTATAGGTGGGTTTTGGGGTGCTGTAGGGGGTTTTGGGGTGCTGTAGGGGGTCCTTGGGGTGCTGGGGTGGGGTCATTGGGGTGCTATGGGGGTCTTTGGGGTGCTATGGGGCAACATTTGGGGGCTCCAAGGGGTTTTGGGGGGCTCCAAGGGGTCTTCGAGGTGGGGTGGGATGATCTTGGGGTGCTGTAGGGGGTTTTGGGGTGCTGTAGGGGGATATTGGGGTGCTATAGAGGGATATTGGGGTGCTATAGGTGGGTTTTGGGGTGCTATATGGGATTTTGGGGTGCTGTAGGGGGTCCTTGGGGTGCTATAGGCGGGTTTTGGGGTGCTATAGGGCAACATTTGGGGGCTCCAGGGGGTCTTCAAGGTGGGGTGGGATGGTTTTGGGGTGCTGTAGGGGGTCCTTGGGGTGCTGGGGTGGGGTGATTGGGGTGCTGGGGGGCAACATTTGGGTGCTCCAAGGGGTTTTGGGGGGCCCCAAGGGGTCTTCAAGGCAGGGTGGGGTGGTTTTGGGGTGCTGTAGGGGGTTTTGGGGTGCTATAGGGGGATTTTGGGGTGCTATAGGGGGGCTTTGGGGTGCTGTGGGACAGTGGGGGGTTCCTTGGGGTGCTGTGGGGCAGCATTTGGGGGGTCCCAAGGGGTCTTAAAGGTGGGGTGGGATAGTTTTGGGGTGCTATAGGGGACCCCAGGGCTGCTATAGGGGACCCCAACACTGCTATAGGGACCCCAGAATTGCTATAGGGACCCCCAGGTCTGCTGTAGGGGATCTCAGCACTGCTATAGGGACTCCTGAATTGCTATAGGGGACCCCACACTGCTCTAGGGTCCCCCCAGGAGTGCTATAGGGACCCTACAATTGCTATAGGACCCCCCCACACTGCTCTAGGGTCCCCCCAGGAGTGCTATAGGGACCCCCAGGAGTGCTATAGGGTCCCTAGGATTGCTATAGGGACCCCCACACTGCTCTAGGGGCCCCCAACACTGCTCTAGGGGACCTCAGAATTGCTATAGGGCCCCCCCAGGAGTGCTATAGGGTCCCTAGGATTGCTATAGGGACCCCCAGAATTGCTATAGGGCCCCCAGCACTGCTCTTAGGGTCCCCCCAGGAGTGCTATAGGGTCCCCCCAGAATTGCTATAGGGGACCCCACATTGCTGTAGGGTCCCCCCAGAATTGCTATAGGGCCCCACACTGCTCTAGGGTCCCCCCAGGACTGCTATAGGACCCCCAGAACTACTATAGGGTCCCCTCAGGAGTGCTATAGGGACCCCCAGAATTGCTATAGGGTCCCCCAAGAGTGCTATAGGGACCCTAGAATTGCTATAGGGGACCTCAACACTGGTATAGGGCCCCCCAGGAGTGCTATAGGGACCCTAGAATTGCTATAGGACCCCCACACTGCTCTAGGGTCCCCCCAGGAGTGCTATAGGACCCCCAGTACTGCTATAGGGGACCCCACTCTGCTCTAGGGACCCCCAGAATTGCTATAGGGTCCCCCCAGGAATGCTATAGGGACCCTAGAATTGCTATAGGGCCCCACACTGTTCTAGGGTCCCCCCAGGAGTGCTATAGGGCCCCCAGAACTACTATAGGGTCCCCCCAGGACTGCTATAGGGCCCCCCACACTGCTCTAGGGCACCCCAGAATTGCTATAGGGTCCCCCAGGAGTGCTATAGGGACCCTAGAATTGCTATAGGGCCCCCTAGAATTGCTCTAGGGTCCCCTCAGAATTGCTCTAGGGCCCCCCACACTGCTCTAGGGGCCCCCACACTGCTCTAGGGGCCCCCACACTGCTATAGGGGGCCTCAGAATTGCTATAGGGTCCCCCAGGAGTGCTATAGGGTCCCCCAGGAGTGCTATAGGGACCCTAGAATTGCTATAGGGCCCCCCCACACTGCTCTAGGGTCCCCCCAGGAGTGCTATAGGATCCCCAGTACTGCTATAGGGGACCCCCACTCTGCTCTAGGGACCCCCAGAATTGCTATAGGGTCCCCCCAGGAGTGCTATAGGGACCCTAGAATTGCTATAGGGCCCCACACTGTTCTAGGGTCCCCCCAGGACTGCTATAGGGCCCCCCACACTGCTCTAGGGCACCCCAGAATTGCTATAGGGTCCCCCAGGAGTGCTATAGGGTCCCTAGAATTGCTATAGGGCCCCCCAGAATTGCTCTAGGGTCCCCTCAGAATTGCTCTAGGGCCCCCCACACTGCTCTAGGGGCCCCCACACTGCTCTAGGGGCCCCCACACTGCTATAGGGTCCCCCAGGAGTGCTATAGGGTCCCCCAGGAGTGCTATAGGGACCCTAGAATTGCTATAGGGGACCTCAACACTGGTATAGGGCCCCCCAGGAGTGCTATAGGGACCCTAGAATTGCTATAGGGCCCCCAAGTACTGCTCTAGGGGCCCCCCAGGACCGCCCTAGCTCCCCCTGCCGCTCTCTCCATCCCCCCCCCCGTCCCCTATAGGGCAGTATGTGGACCGGCGGTGCGTGTACTACCGGAAGCCGCTGCTGGATTCGGGCACGCTGGGCACGCAGGGCAGCGTGCAGGTGGTGGTGCCGTTCCTGAGCGAGTCGTACAGCTCCAGCCAGGACCCCCCCGAGAAGTCCATCCCCATCTGCACCCTCAAGAACTTCCCCAACATCATCGAGCACACCCTGCAGGTGCGCCTATGGGGGTTAGGGGCTATAGGGGGTGGGGGGGCGCCTAGGGGGTCTAGAGGGGGTGGGGGGGCGCCTGGGGGGGTCTATAGGGGGTGGGGGGGCGCCTAGGGGGGTCTATAGGGGGTGGGGGGGCGCCTGTGGGGGTCTGGAGGGGATGGGGGGCACCTATGGGCTTCTATAGGGGGTGGGGGGCACCTATGGGGGGGTCTATAGAGGATGGGGGGGGTGCCTGTGGGGGTCCAGAGGAGATGGGGGGGCACCTGTGGGGGTCCAGGGGGGATGGGGGGGGTACCTATGGGGGTCAATAGGGGATGGGGGGGCGCCTGTGGGCTTCTATAGGGGACACCTATGGGCCTCTATAGGGGACACAGGCACCTATGGGGCTCCATAGGGGATGGGGGGTCACCTATGGGCTTCTATAGGGGGCACGGGCACCTATTGGGGGTGTGGAGGGGGTGGGGGGGCACCTGTGGGGGCCCAGGGGGCATGGGGGGGCGCCTGTGGGGGTCTATAGGGGGTGAGGGGGGCGCCTATGGGGGGGTCTGGAGGGGATGGGGGGCACCTATGGGCTTCTATAGGGGCTGGGGGGGCGCCTGTGGGCTTCCATAGGGGATGGGGGGGCACCTGTGGGCTTCTATAGGGGGCACGGGCACCTACGGGGGGTCTATAGGGGATGGGGGGGCACCTATGGGGCTTCATAGGGGACACCTGTGGGCCTCTATAGGGGACCCGGGCACCTATGGGGCTCCATAGGGGATGGGGCATCACCTATGGGCTTCTATAGGGGGCACGGGCACCTATGGGGGGGTCTGGAGGGGATGGGGGGCACCTATGGGCCTCTATAGGGGACACGGGCACCTATGGGGCTCGATAGGGGATACCTATGGGCTCTCTATAGGGAACACCTATGGGGCTCTATAGGAGATAAGGGACACCTATGGGCCATCTATAGGGGACAGGGGCACCTATAGGGTTCAAGAGGGGGACAGGGGGTGCCTATGGGGCTCCCTAGGGGACAGGGGGTGCCTATGGGGCTCCCTAGGGGGGCGCTGGGTGCCTGGGTCCCCTCTGGGGGGGGTCCCCAGCCCTGCTGACGCCCCTCCCCCGCAGTGGGCGCGGGACGAGTTCGAGGGGCTCTTCCAGCAGCCGGCGGAGAGCGTCAACCAGTACCTGACGTGGGTGACCCCCCGTGACCCCCTGACCCCCCCCCCGACCCCCCGGCACCCCCTGGCACCCCCCGACCCCCCTGGCACCCCCTGACCCCCCCCCCCCGACACCCCCCGTGACCCCCTGACCCCCCCGACCCCCCGGCACCCCCTGGCACCCCCCGACCCCCTGGCACCCCCTGACCCCCCCCCCGACACCCCCCGTGACCCCTGACCCCCCCGACCCCCTGGCACCCCCTGACCCCCCCCGATACCCCCGTGACCCCCTGACCCCTCCCCGACTCCCCCCGTGACCCCCTGACCCCCCCGACCCCCTGGCACCCCCTGACCCCTCCCCGACACCCCCCGTGACCCCCTGACCCCTCCCCGACACCCCCCGTGACCCCCTGACCCCCCCCGACCCCCCGGCACCCCCTGGCACCCCCCGACCCCCTGGCACCCCCTGACCCCCCCCCCGACACCCCCCGTGACCCCCTGACCCCCCCCGACCCCCCGGCACCCCCTGACCCCCCCCCAATACCCCCTGACACACCCTGACACCCCCCACACCCATAGAGCCCCCCCATAGCCCCCTGGGCCTCCCCCTGCATGGCCCCCCCCGTGACACCCCCCAAGCCCCCCTGACACCCCCCGACCCCCTGGCACCCATGGATCCCCCCCCCGACCCCCAGCACCCATGGACCCCCTGCATGCCCCCCCCCCCGTGACACCCATTGACCCCCACCCATGGTTCTGCCCCCCCCCCATGACCCCCACCCCCCCCCAATGACACCCACTGACCCCCCATTGACCCCCCCATATAACATCCACTCCCCCCCCCATATGAGACCCACAGCCCCCCCCCATGACCCCCACTCCCCCCCCCAATATGACACCCATAGCCCCCCCCACTGACCCCCCCCATCTGACCCCCCCATCTGACCCCCCATCTGACCCCCCCCACTCGCCCCCTCCCCATGACCCCCCATCTGACCCCCCCCATCTGACCCCCCCCACTCGCCCCCTCCCCATGACCCCCCATCTGACCCCCCCCATCTGACCCCCCCACTCGCCCCCTCCCCATGACCCCCCATCTGACCCCCCCCATCTGACCCCCCCCACTCGCCCCCTCCCCATGACCCCCCTATGACCCCCCCCCTGATGCCCCCCCCCCCACTGACCCCCCCATGGTTCTGCCCCCCCCATGGCCCCCACTGCCCCCCCATATGAGACCCATTGACCCCCCCCACTGACCCCCCAATGGTTCCCTCCCCATATGACACCCATAGCCCCTCCCCCATCTGACCCCCCCCACTCACCCCCTCCCCATGACCCCCCCCATCTGACCCCCCCCCACTGACCCCCCCCACTGACCCCCCACTCATCTGACCCCCCCCACCTGACCCCCCCACCTGACCCCCCCACCTGACCCCCCCCCACTCACCCCCCCACTCACCCCCCACTCATCTGACCCCCCCATCTGACCCCCCCCACTCGCCCCCTCCCCATGACCCCCCCACCTGACCCCCCCATCTGACCCCCCCCCACTGACCCCCCCACTCACCCCCCACTCATCTGACCCCCCCATCTGACCCCCCCCACTCGCCCCCTCCCCATGACCCCCCATCTGACCCCCCGCACTTACCCCCCCCAACTGACCCCCCGCACTGACCCCCCCCCCACTGACCCCCCCACTGACCCCCCCCACTGACCCCCCCCCCACTGACCCCCCCCACTGACCCCCCCACTGACCCCCCCCCCACTGACCCCCCCCACTGACCCCCCCCCCACTGACCCCCCCGCCCCCCCAGGGACCCCAAGTTCAAGGAGCGCACGCTGCGCCTGGCGGGCACGCAGCCGCTGGAGGTGCTGGAGGCACTGACCCCCCCCCACTGACACCCCCCATCTGACACCCCCCAATGACCCCCTCCCCATGACACCCCCCCCCACTGACCCCCCCCCCCACTGACCCCCCCCCGCCCCCCCCAGGGACCCCAAGTTCCTGGAGCGCACGCTGCGCCTGGCGGGCACGCAGCCGCTGGAGGTGCTGGAGGCGCTGACCCCCCCCCACTGACCCCCCCCATCTGACCCCCCCCCCCATCTGACCCCCCCCCACTGACCCCCCCCCCGCCCCCCCCCCAGGGACCCCAAGTTCCTGGAGCGCACGCTGCGCCTGGCGGGGACGCAGCCGCTGGAGGTGCTGGAGGCGCTGACCCCCCCCCCCATCTGACCCCACCCACCCACTGACCCCCCCCCCACTGACCCCCCCCACTCACCCCCCCCCACTGACCCCCCCCCACTGACCCCCCCCCCCCGCCCCCCCCAGGGACCCCAAGTTCCTGGAGCGCACGCTGCGCCTGGCGGGCACGCAGCCGCTGGAGGTGCTGGAGGCGCTGACCCCCCCCCCCATCTGACCCCACCCACCCACTGACCCCCCCCCCCTGACCCCCCCCACTCACCCCCCCCCCACTGACCCCCCCCCACTGACCCCCCCCCGCCCCCCCAGGGACCCCAAGTTCCTGGAGCGCACGCTGCGCCTGGCGGGGACGCAGCCGCTGGAGGTGCTGGAGGCACTGACCCCCCCCCACTGACCCCCCCATCTGACCCCCCCCCCACTGACCCCCCCCACTGACCCCCCCCCCCCCGCCCCCCCAGGGACCCCAAGTTCCTGGAGCGCACGCTGCGCCTGGCGGGCACGCAGCCGCTGGAGGTGCTGGAGGCGCTGACCCCCCCCCCCATCTGACCCCACCCACCCACTGACCCCCCCCCCACTGACCCCCCCCCACTCACCCCCCCCCACTGACCCCCCCCCACTGACCCCCCCCCGCCCCCCCAGGGACCCCAAGTTCCTGGAGCGCACGCTGCGCCTGGCGGGGACGCAGCCGCTGGAGGTGCTGGAGGCACTGACCCCCCCCCACTGACCCCCCCATCTGACCCCCCCCCCACTGACCCCCCCCACTGACCCCCCCCCCCCCGCCCCCCCAGGGACCCCAAGTTCCTGGAGCGCACGCTGCGCCTGGCGGGCACGCAGCCGCTGGAGGTGCTGGAGGCGCTGACCCCCCCCCCCCATCTGACCCCACCCACCCACTGACCCCCCCCCCACTGACCCCCCCCACTCACCCCCCCCCACTGACCCCCCCCCACTGACCCCCCCCCGCCCCCCCAGGGACCCCAAGTTCCTGGAGCGCACGCTGCGCCTGGCGGGCACGCAGCCGCTGGAGGTGCTGGAGGCGCTGCAGCGCAGCCTGGTCAGCGAGCGCCCGCGGGACTGGGCCGACTGCGTGGGCTGGGCCTGCAGGCACTGGCACCGCCAGTACAACCACGGCATCCAGCAGCTGCTGCACAACTTCCCCCCGGGGCAGGTACTGGGGGCACTGGGAGCACTGGGAGGGACTGGGGGCACTGGGAGGGACTGGGGGCACTGGGAGGGACTGGGAGCACTGGGAGGGACTGGGTGGCACCGCCAGTACAACCACGGCATCCAGCAGCTGCTGCACAACTTCCCCCCGGGGCAGGTACTGGGGGCACTGGGAGCACTGGGAGGGACTGGGGGCACTGGGAGGGACTGGGGGCACTGGGAGGGACTGGGAGCACTGGGAGGGACTGGGTGGCACCGCCAGTACAACCACGGCATCCAGCAGCTGCTGCACAACTTCCCCCCGGGACAGGTACTGGGGGCACTGGGAGGGACTGGGAGGGACTGGGGAGACTGGGACTGGGAGCACTGGGAGGGACTGGGGGCACTTGGGAGGGACTGGGTGGCACCGCCAGTACAACCACGGCATCCAGCAGCTGCTGCACAACTTCCCCCCGGGACAGGTACTGGGGGCACTGGGAGGGACTGGGAGGGACTGGGAGACTGGGACTGGGAGCACTGGGAGGGACTGGGGGCACTTGGGAGGGACTGGGTGGCACCGCCAGTACAACCACGGCATCCAGCAGCTGCTGCACAACTTCCCCCCGGGGCAGGTACTGGGGGCACTGGGGGCACTGGGAGGGACTGGGGGCACTGGGAGGGACTGGGTGGCACCGCCAGTACAACCACGGCATCCAGCAGCTGCTGCACAACTTCCCCCCGGGGCAGGTACTGGGGGCACTGGGGGCACTGGGAGGGACTGGGGGCACTGGGAGGGACTGGGTGGCACCGCCAGTACAACCACGGCATCCAGCAGCTGCTGCACAACTTCCCCCCGGGGCAGGTACTGGGGGCACTGGGAGCACTGGGAGGGACTGGGGGCACTGGGAGGGACTGGGTGGCACCGCCAGTACAACCACGGCATCCAGCAGCTGCTGCACAACTTCCCCCCGGGGCAGGTACTGGGGGCACTGGGAGCACTGGGAGGGACTGGGGGCACTGGGAGAGACTGAGAAGACTAGGGAGACTGGGACTGGGAGCACTGGGAGAGACTGGGAGGGACTGAGAAGACTAGGGAGACTGGGACTGGGAGCACTGGGAGGGACTGGGAGAGACTGGGGAGACTGGGACTGGGGGCACTGGGAGGGACTGGGGGCACTGGGAGGGACTGGGTGGCACCGCCAGTACAACCACGGCATCCAGCAGCTGCTGCACAACTTCCCCCCGGGGCAGGTACTGGGGGCACTGGGAGCACTGGGAGGGACTGGGGGCACTGGGGAGACTGGGACTGGGAGGACTGGGAGGGACTGGAGAGACTGGGACTGGGAACACTGGGAGGGACTGAGAAGACTAGGGAGACTGGGACTTGGGAGCACTGGGAGGGACTGGGGGCACTGGAGAGACTGAGAAGACTAGGGAGACTGGGACTGGGAGCACTGGGAGAGACTGGGAGGGACTGAGAAGACTAGGGAGACTGGGACTGGGAGCACTGGGAGGGACTGGGAGAGACTGGGGAGACTGGGACTGGGGGCACTGGGAGGGACTGGGGGCACTGGGAGGGACTGGGTGGCACCGCCAGTACAACCACGGCATCCAGCAGCTGCTGCACAACTTCCCCCCGGGGCAGGTACTGGGGGCACTGGGAGGGACTGGGAGCACTGGGAGGGACTGGGGGCACTGGGAGGGACTGGGAGCACTGGGAGGGACTGGGGCACTGGGAGGGACTGGGTGGCACCGCCAGTACAACCACGGCATCCGGCAGCTGCTGCACAACTTCCCCCCGGGGCAGGTACTGGGGGCACTGGGAGCACTGGGAGGGATTGGGGGC
>JAQJZH010000068.1:0-30500 GCA_028020825.1 Podargus strigoides | reverse complement strand
GGGCTCCCTGGGGGGGTCCCTTGTGGGTCTTGGGGTCCCAGGGGGAATTTTGGGGTCCCCCAGGGGGTGATTTGGGGGTCCCTGAGCCTTCAGGACTGGGATTTTAGGGGGGCTGGGGGGTTTTTGGGGGGTCCCTGGGGTGATGTGGGGGGGGGGGGGGGGTTGGGGTCCCTGGGTGGTTTTGGGGTCCCCAGGGGGGATTTTGGGGGTCCCCAGGGGGTGATTTGGGGGTCCCTGAGCCTCTAGACTGGGATTTTGGGGGGGCTGGGTGGATTTTGGGGGCCTCTGGGAGGTTTGGGGTGTCAGTGGGGACCTGGGGGGAGGTTTTGGGGTGCCCTGGGGGGGTCCCCTGGGTGGTTTTGGGGTCCCCCAGGGGAATTTTGGGGTCCCCAGGGGTGATTTGGGGGTCCCTGAGCCTTCAGACTGGATTTTGGGGGGGGGCTGGGTGGATTTGGGGGGGCTCTGGGAGGTTTGGGGTGTCTGTGGACCTGGGGGGGGTTTTGGGGGTCCTGGGGGCGGTTTGGGTGGGGTCCCCAGGGGGTGATTTGGGGGTCCCTGAGCCTCTAGACTGGGATTTTGGGGGGCTGGGTGATTTGGGGGTCCCCTGGGGTGATGTGGGGGGGTGTTTGGGGGGGTCCCTGGGTGGATGTGGGGGGGGGTTTGGGGGGTCCCTGGGTGTTTTGGGGTTCCCTGGGGGAGATTTTGGGGTCCCCAGGGGGTGATTTGGGGGGGGTCCCTGAGCCTCTAGACTGGGATTTTGGGGGGGCTGGGTTGGATTTTGGGGGGTTTGGGGGTGCCTGTGGGGACCTGGGGGGGGTTTGGGGTGTCCCACCCCCCCCCCAATAAATTTCGGGGTGCCCCCCAGGAGCCCCCCACCCCGCACCCTGGTGACGCTGCGCGTTGGACCCCGAGGGGGTGGTTTAGGTTTTACCTCTACTGGACTGGGCCCAGTATGGGTGAGGGGGCCCCCCCCCCAAAACCCCTGCACCCCCCAAACCCAACCCCCCCCCCTTAACCCCCCACCCCCCCAAAAACCCCCCCCTTGAATTCTTGGGGTCCCCCAACCCCCCCCCCCCAAATTCTGTACCCCAATTCTTGGGGTCCCATAGGGGGTTATTTCCCCACTGTCCTCATTTGTACCCCAGTTTTTTGGGGGGTCCCCCCCCCCGATTTTTGGGGGGGACCCTAAAATGCTCCCCCCCCCCCCAAATCTCCAGCCTGTGCCCCCCAACCCCCCTCAGGGCCCCCCAAACCCCCTTCAGGACCCCCCCCAATCCCCCCAAGTCCCCCCTTATCCCCCCCAAATCCTCTCTGACCCCCCCCAAATCCCCCAGGTCCCCCAAACCCCCTCAGGGCCCCCCAATCCCCCTGAGCCCCCCCAATCCCCCCTTACCCCCCCCAAATCCCCTCTGACCCCCCCAAATCCCCCCACCGGGCCCCCCAAATCCCATTGACCCCCCCCAAATCCCCCTGACCCCTCCCCAAAGCCCCCAGGGTCCCCCAACCCCCCTCAGGGCCCCCCAAATTGCCCCAGGGCCCCCCCAAATCCCCTCTGAGCCCTCCCATAGCCCCCCAATCCCCCCTGGGCCCCCCAAATCCCCCCTTACCCCCCCCAAATCCCCCCTGAGCCCCCCCCATAGCCCCCAAATCCCCCCCCGGGCCCCCCAAATCCCATTGAGCCCCCCCCAACCCCCCCCGACCCCCCCCAAATCCTCAGGGCCCCCCCCAATTCTCTCCTCCCCCCCCCCCCCCCGATGCCTGGGGGTCCCAGATGGGGGGGGGGGGGGATGTTGGGGGGCCCCTTCACCCCTCCCCCCCCCCCCCATGGGTCCCCTGGGAGGGGGGGGGGAGGAATCACTTTCCCACGCCCCCTCCCCCACTGCGGAAATGGCCCCCCCCCGGGGGGGGAGGGGCACCCCTGGGTGTCTGGGGGTGCTTTTTGGGGGTGGGGGCCCCCCAAACCCCTGGGTCCCCTTTTTGGGGGGGGGGTCTGGACTCATGGGGCCCCTTTTTGGGGGTGGGGGGGACCCCCAAATACCTGGGTCCCCTTTTTTGGGGAGGTGGGGGCACCCCAAAACCTTTGGGTCCCCTTTTTGGGGGGGGGTCTGGACTCATGGGGCCCCTTTTTGGGGTGGGTGGGGACACCCCCAAATATCTAAGGTCCCTTTTTGGGGGTGGGGGGGACCCCCAAATTCCTGGGGCCCCTTTTTTGGGGAGGTGGGGGCACCCTAAAACCCCTGGGTTCCCTTTGGGGGGGGGTCCCATGTAGCTGGGGCCCCTTTTTGGGGGTGGGGGGCACCCCAAAATACCTGGATCCCCTTTTTGGGGGGGTTCTGGACCCCTGGGGCCCCCTCTTTGGGGGTGGGGGCACCCCAAATACCGGGGTCTCCTTTTTGGGGATGGGGGCACCCCAAAACCCCTGGATCCCCTTTTTTGGGGGGGTTCTGGAGCCCTGGGGTGCATTTTTGGGGGTGGGGGGGTCACCCCCAAATACCTGGGGTCCCTTTTTTGGGGAGGTGGGGGCACCCCTGGATCCCTGGGTCCCCTTTTTGGGGGGTCCTGGACTCGTGGGTCTCTTTTTTGGGGGTGGGGGGCACCCCAAATACCGGGGTCCCCTTTTTTGGGGGGGATAGGGTCACCCCCAAACCCCTGGTTCCCCCTTTTTGGGGGGTTCTGGACCCCTGGAGCCCCTTTTTGGGGGTGGGGGCACCCCCAAACCCCTTGGTTCCCCCTTTTTTGGGGGGGGTCCCAGCCCCCTGGCACCCCCATTTTATTTTGGGGGGCCCCCCCAGGAGGTGGAGCTGTTGGACATCAGCGCCATCCGCGACACCCGCACGGGGCGCTACGCCCGCGTCCCCAAGGTGAGGGGGGACCCCAAAACTGGGGGGGGCTGTGGGACCCTGTGTAAATATGGGGGGCCCCCCAATAATATGTTGGGGGGGGAGGGTGTGGGGAGAGCTTGTTTTGGGGGTGCTGGGGGTGGTGGGGGCCCCATTTTGGGGTGCTGGGGCTGGGTTTTGGGGTGCCAGGGCCCTTTTTGGGGTGCTGGCGGTGTTGGGGGGCACATTTTGGGGGGCTGGGGGTGCTTTTGGGGGGCTGGGGGGTGGATTTTGGGGTGCTGGGGTGGATTATGGGTGGCTTGGTGCCGTTTTTGGGGTGCTGGGGGTGCTGGGGGCCCCCTTTTGGGGTGCCAGGGGTGGGTTTTTGGGGTGCTGGGGGCCCCTTTTGGGGGCTGGGGATGGATTTTGGGGTGCTGGGGGTGGATTTGGGGGTGCTGGGGACCCTTTTGGGGTGCTGGGGTGGATTTTGGGGTCCCAGGGTGGGTTTTGGGGTGATGAGGGCTCTATTTGGGGGTGCTGGGGGTGGATTTTGGGGTGCTGGGGGTGGATTTGGGGTGCTGAGGCCCCTTTTGGGGTGCTGGGGTGGGTTTTGGGGTGCTGGGGGCTCTATTTGGGGGTGCTGGGTGTGGATTTTGGGGTGCTGGGTGGATTTTGGGGTGCTGGGTGTGGATTTTGGGGTGCCAGGGGTGGGTTTTGGGGTGCTGGGTGAGTTTTGGGGTACTGGGGGCCCTTTTTGGGCTGCTGGGGCAGGTTTTGGGTGCTGGGGGCTCTATTTGGGGGTGCTGGGTGTGGATTTTAGGGGTGCTGGGGGTGGATTTCGGGGTGCTGGGGCGGGTTTTGGGGGTGCTGGGGGTAGATTTGGGGGTGCTGGGGTGGGTTTTGGGTACAGGGGGTAGATTTGGGGTGCTGGGTCCCTTTTGGGGCGCAGGGGGTGGATTTGGGATTGCTGGCTCCCCTTTTTGGGGTGCTGGGGGTCTGTTCTGGGGTGCTGGGTGTGGATTTTGGGGTGCTGGGTTGGGTTTTGGGGTGCTGGGGCAGGTTTTGGGGTGCTGGGGCGGGTTTTGGGGTCCCAGGGGCGGGTTTTGGGGTGCTGGGAGCTCTATTTGGGGGTGCTAAGGGTCTGTTTTGGGGTGCTGGGTGTGGATTTTGGGGTGCTGGGGGCCCTTTTTGGGGTGCTGGGGATGGATTTGGGGGTGCTGAGGACCCTTTATGGGGGGCTGTGGGTGCTGGGGCCCCTTTTGGGGTGCTGGGGTGGATTTTGGGGTGCTGGGTGTGGATTTTGGGGTGCTGGGTCCCCTTTTGGGGGTGCTGGGTGTGGATTTCGGGGTGCTGGGGTGGGTTTTGGGTTCCCAGGGCCGGGTTTTGGGGTGCTGGGATGGATTTTGGGGGTGCTGGGGTGGGTTTTGGGGTGCTGGGGTGGGTTTTGGGGTTCAGGGGGTAGATTTGGGGGTGCTGGGTCCCCTTTTTGGGGTGCTGGGGCTGGGTTTTGGGGTGCCAGGGCCCTTTTTGGGGTGCTGGCGGTGTTGGGGGGCACATTTTGGGGGGCTGGGGGTGCTTTTGGGGGGCTGGGGGGTGGATTTTGGGGTGCTGGGGGTGGATTATGGGGTGCTTGGTGCCGTTTTTGGGGTGCTGGGGTGCTGGGGGCCCCTTTTGGGGTGCCAGGGGTGGGTTTTGGGGTGCTGGGGGCCCCTTTTGGGGGCTGGGGATGGATTTTGGGGTGCTGGGGTGGGTTTTGGGGTGCTGGGTCCCCTTTTGGGGTGCTGGGTTGGGTTTTGGGGTGCTGGGTCCCCTTTTGGGGGTGCTGGGTTGGGTTTTGGGTGCCCCACGGCTGCTGCCCCCGCAGGACCCCCGGCTGCGGGAGGTGCTGGGTTTTGGGGAGCCCGGGGGGCCCCCCCAGGGGCGCCTCCTGACCGTGGTGCACGGCCCCGACCTCGTGAACTTGACCTTCCTCAACTTCGTGGCCGTGCAGGACGACGTCGCCAAGGTGGGGGGGCCCCGGGGGGGGGCACTTTTGGGGGGACCCCCCTGGGACCAGTTTTGGGGGACCCCTATTGGGGGGCTCTGGGGGGTTTGGGGGCTCCTGGACCACTTTGGGGGGTTCTGGGGGACCCTTTTGTGGGTCCCTGGGGGCTTTGGGGGGGTCTCTGGGGGTCTTGGGGGGCTCAGGGGCCCCATTTGGGGTCCCAGGGGTTTTGGGGGACCCCTGGGACCAGTTTTGGGGGGCCCTATTGGGGGGCCCTGGGGCTTTTGGGGTGGTCCTGGGACCACTTTGGGGGGGTTTGGGGGTCCCTTTTGGGGGTCCCTGGGGTTTTGGGGGACCCCTGGGACCAGTTTTGGGGGGCCCCTATTGGGGGGCTCTGGGGGTTTTGGGGGCTCTGGGACCATTTTGGGGGGAGGTTTGGTGGGCCCTTTTGGGGGTCTCTGTGGGTCTTGGGGGGCTTATGGGCCCCATTTGGGGTCCCTGGGTTTTGGGGGACCCTGGGACCAGTTTGGGGGACCCCTATTGGGGGTCCCTGGGGGTTTTGGAGGGACTTGGGGGGGTCTCTGAGGGTCCCTGATGGGTCTTGGGGGGCTCAGGGGCCCCATTTGGGGTCCCTGGGGTTTTGGGGGACCCCTGGGACCACTTTGGGGGACCCCTATTGGGGGGCCCTGGGGGGTTTGGGGGGCCCTGGGACCACTTCTGGGGAGGTTTGGGGTCTCTTTTGGGGGTCCCTGGGGGTTTTGGGGGGTCTTTGGGGGCCCAGGAGCCCTATTTGGGGTCCCTGGGGTTTTGGGGGACCCCTGAGACCAGTTTTGGGGGGCTCTGGGGGCTCCTATTGGGGGCCCTGGGGGTCTTGGGGGGCTCAGGGGCCCCATTTGGGGTCCCAAGAGTTTTGGGGGGGTCCTGGACCACTTTAGGGGGGGTTTTGGGGTCCCTTTTGGGGGTCTCTGTGGGTCTTGGGGGGCCCAGGAGCCCCATTTTGGGGTCCCAGGGATTTTGGGGACCCCTGGGGTCACTTTTGGGGGAACCCCTGGGACCAGTTTGGGGGGCCTCTATGGGGGGCCCTGGGGTTTTGGGGGTCCCTGGGACCACTTCTGGGGGGGTTTGGGGGCCCCATTTTGGGGTCCATGGGGTTTTGGGGGACCCCTGGAACCAGTTTTGGGGGGCTCAGGGGGCTCCTATTGGGGGGCCCTGGGGGTTTTGGGGGGCCCTGGGACCACTTCTGGGGGGGTTTGGGGGTCCCTTTTGGGGGTCCCTGGGGGTTTTGGGGGGCTTATGGGCCCCATTTGGGGTTCCAGGGGTTTTGGGGGACCCCTGGGACCAGTTTTGGGGGGCCCCTATTGAGGGGCTCTGGGGGGTTTGGGGGCTCCTGGGACCACTTTGGGGGGTTCTGGGGGACCCTTTTGTGGGTCCTAAGGGTTTTGGGGGGCTCAGGGGCCCCATTTGGGGTCCATGGGGTTTTGGGGGACCCTGGGACCAGTTTTGGGGGGCTCTGGGGGCTCCTATTGGGGGGCCCTGGGGGTTTTGGGGGGTCCCTAAGGGTTTTGGGGGGCTCAGGGGCCCATTTGGGGTCCCAGGGGTTTTGGGGGACCCTAGGACCAGTTATGGGGGGCTCTGGGGGCTTCTATTGGGGGGCCCTGGGATTTTGGGGGGACCTGGGACCACTTTGGGGGAGTTTGGGGGTTCCTTTTGTGGGTCCCTGGGGGTTTTGGGTGGTTTCTGGGGGTCTTGGGGGCTCAGGGGCCCCATTTGGGGTCCCTGGGTTTTGGGGCACCCCTGGGGTCACTTTTGGGGGGCCCTGGGACCAGTTTTGGGGGGCTCTAGGGGCTCATATTGTGGGGCCCTGGGGGTTTTGGGGGGACTTCGGGGGTCTCTGAGGGTCCCTGATGGGGTCTTGGGGGGCTCAGGGGCCCCATTTGGGGTCCCTGGGGTTTTGGGGGACCCCTGGGACCAGTTTTGGGGGGCTCAGGGGGCTCCTATTGTGGCGCCCTGGGGGTTTTGGGGGGCCCTGGGACCACTTCTGGGGCGTTTGGGGGTCCCTTTTGGGGGTCCCTGGGGGTTTTGGGGTTCAGGGGCCCCATTTGGGGTCCCAGATTTTGGGGGTGCTTGGGGGGACCCCTGGACCAGTTTTGGGGGGCCCCTCTTGTGAGGCCCTGGGGGTTTTGGGGGGACTTGGGGGGGTCTCTGAGGGTCCCTGAGGGGGTCTTGGGGGGCTCAGGGGCCCCATTTGGGGTCCCAGGGGTTTTGGGGGACCCCTGGGACCAGTTTTGGGGTGCCCTATTGTGGGGCCCTGGGGGTTTTGGGGGTCCCTGGGACCACTTCTGGGGGGGTCTGGGGGTCCCTTTTGGGGGTCCCTGGGGGTTTTGTGGGGTTCAGGGGCCCTATTGGGGTCCCAGGGGTTTTGGGGGACCCCTGGGACCACTTTTGGGGGGTTTGGGGGTCCCTTTTGGGGGTCCCTGGGGTTTTTGGGGTGTCCCTGAGGGTCTTGGGGGGATCAGGGGCCCTATTTGGTGTCCCAGGGGTTTTGGGGGACCCCTGGAGACACTTTTGGGGGGCCCCTATTGAGGGGCCCTGGGGGGTTTGGGGGTCCTGGGACCATTTTGGGGGGTTCTGGGGGACCCTTTTGTGGGTCCCTGGGGGTTTTGGGGGGTCTCTGGGGGTCTTGGGGGGCTCAGGGGCCCCATTTGGGGTCCCAGGGGTTTTGGGGGACCCCTGGGACCAGTTTTGGGGGGCCCCTATTGAGGGGCTCTGGGGGTTTTGGGGGGCCCTGGAACCACTTCTGGGGGGGTTTGGGGGTCTCTTTTGGGGGGCCCTGGGGGTTTTGGGGGGCCCTGGGACCACTTCTGTGGGGGGGTTGGGGTCCCTTTTGGGGGTCCCTGGGGTTTTGGGGGGCTCAGGGGCCCCATTTGTGGTCCCAGGGCTTTTGGGGGGCCCTGGGACCAGTTTTGGGGGGGCTTGGGGGGACCCCTGGAACCAGTTTTTGGGGGGCCCTATTGGGGGGTCCCTGGGGGTTTTGGGGGGACTTGGGGGGGTCTCTGAGGGTCCCTGATGGGGTCTTGGGGGGCTCAGGGGCCCCATTTGGGGTCCATGGGGTTTTGGGGGACCCCTGGGACCAGTTTTGGGGGGCCCCTATTGGGGGCCCTGGGGCTTTTGGGGGGCCCTGGGACCACTTTGGGGGGGTTTGGGGGTCCCTTTTGGGGTCTCTGGGGGTTTTGGGGGGTCTCTGGGACCAGTCTTGGGGGGCCCAGGAGCCCCATTTGGGGTCCCTGGGGTTATTGGGGACCCCTGGGACCACTTTTGGGGGGCCCTGGGGGTTTTGGGGGGTCCTGGGACCACTTCTGGGGGGGTTTGGGGGTCCCTTTTGGGGGGTCCCTGGGGTTTTGGGGGTCCTAGGGGCCCCATTTGGGGTCCCCAGGGTTTTTTTGGGGGGGTCCCTGAGGGTTTTGGGGGTGCTGAGGGCCCCCCCCGAAGTTTTGGGGTGTCCCCCCCCAGGTGTGGACGGACGAAGTGTTCAAGTTGGCGACGAATATTTTGGGGCGCAACGCGGCGCGGAACACCCTGCTGCGCAAGGCGTGGGTACCCCAAAACCCCTGAACCCCAAAACACGCCTCTTGTACCCCAAAATATCCCCCTGCACCCCAAAATATCCCCCTGTACCCCAAAATACCCCTCCTGCACCCCAAAATATCCCCCTGTACCCCAAAACTCCCCTCCTGCACCCCAAAATATCCCCCTGCACCCCAAAATACCCCTCCTGTACCCCAAATACCCCTCCTGTACCCCAAAATATCCCCCTGTACCCCAAAATACCCCCCTGCACCCCAAAATATCCCCCTGTACCCCAACCCCCCACTGCACCCCAAAACTCTCCCCTGTACCCCAAAACCCCCTCCTGTACCCCAAAATATTCCCCTGTACCCCAAACCCCGCCCTGCACCCCAAAACACCCCTCCTGTACCCCAAAATAACCCCTTTGTACCCCAACCTCCCCCCACTGCACCCCAAAACCCCCCGGACCCCAAAACCCCCCTCCTGTACCCAAAATACCTCCCCTGTACCCCAAAATATTCCCCTGCACCCCAAAACCCCCCCTGCACCCCAAAACCCCCCGTACCCCAAAACACCCCTCCTGTACCCAAAATACCTCCCCTGTACCCCAAAATATTCCCCTGCACCCCAAAACCCCCCCTGCACCCCAAAATCCCCCTCCTGTACCCCAAAACACCCCCGTACCCCAAAACCCCCCTGCACCCCAAATCTGCCCTGCACCCCAAAACCTCCCACTCTGAACTCCCCCCTGCACCCCCAAATCTCTCCTGCCCCCCAAAATCGAAGGGCCCCCCCATATCCCCCTGTACCCCAAAACCCCTCCCATAGCCCCCCCATATCCCAACCCCCCCGAAACCCCCACTGTACCCCAAAACCCCCCTGCACCCCAAAACCCTTCCCATAGCACCCCAAAATCCCCCTGCACCCCAAAACCCCTCCCATAGCCCCCCCACACCCCAACCCCCCCTGAAACCTCCACTGTACCCCAAAACCCCCCTGCACCCCAAAACCCCCTCCCATAGCCCCCCCACACCCCAACCCCCCCCTGAAACCCCCACTGTACCCCAAAACCCCCCTGCACCCCAAAACCCCTCCCATAGCACCCCAAAATCCCCCTGCACCCCAAAACCCTCTGCACCCCAAAACCCCCTCCCATGGCCCCCCCCCACCCCAACCCCCCCCGAAACCCCCACTGTACCCCAAAACTCCCCTGCCCCCCAAACCCCCCCAGCCCCCCCTGCACCCCAAAACCCCCTCCCATGGCCCCCCCAATCCCTCTTGCCCCCCCCACTTACCCCCCCCCGCACCCCCAAACCCACCTCTCTCCCCACACATTTTGGGGTCCCCCCCTAAATTTTGGGGTCCCCCCCAGGTACACGAAGCTGAAGCTCCAGGTGAACCAGGAGGGGCGGATCCCAGTCAAGAAGTGAGTGAACCCCCAAAATTTTGGGGGGGCCCCCCAAATCAGGACCCCTCAAATAATGGGGGACCCCCCCAAACACCCCAATTCCCCTTAAAATTTTGGGGGACCCCCCCTTAGGCACCCCCCCCTCAAGATGGAATTTGGGGGTCCCCAGCATCCCCCCCCCTCAAAATATTGGGGGGCTCCCCCCCACTTCATTATGGGGGACCCCAATTTTGGGGTGCCCCCCTTTTTTCCCACCCTTGCACCCCCAAATCTCCCCCCTGCACCCCAAAATTGTGAGAATTTGGGGGGGGTCACCCCAAATTTTAGGGGTTCTCCCCCCCCAGGCCCCTCCTCATTTTGGGGGTCCCCCAAAATTACCCCCCTGGGTTTTGGGGTCCCAGCGTTAATTTGGGGGGACAGGAGGGATTTGGGGGTGCAGGGGGGGTTTGGGGGTTCAGGGGGGCCTTGGGGGGAATTTGGGGGGGGTTATGGTGGTTTTGGGGTGCAGGGGGCATTGGGGGAGGATTTTGGGGTGCAAGGGGGGTTCTGGGGGGTTTTGGGGTGCAGGGGAGTTTTGGGGTGCAGGGGGTTGGGGTGCAGGGGTGTTTTGGGGTGCAGGGGGGTTTTGGGGTACAGGGGGGTTCAAGGGAATTTTGGGGTACAGAGAAGTATTGGGGGAGGATTTTGGGGTGCAAGGGGGGTTCTGGGGGTTTTGAGGGGGGTTTTGGGGTGCAGGAGGTTCAGGGGAGTTTTGGGGTTCAGGAGGGTTTTGGGGTGCAAGGGGGGTTTTGGGGGGGATTGGGGTGCAGGGGTTTTTGGGGTGCAGGGATGGGGTTGGGGGGGCTTGGGGTGCAGGGAGGTTCAGTGAAGTTTTGGGGTTCAGGGAGGGTTTTGGGGTGCAGGGGGGTTTTGGGGTGCAGGGGGTTCAGGAGGGGTTTGGGGTGCAGGGGATTTTGGGGGTACAGGGGGTTCCACGGGGGGTTGGGGTGTAGGGGGTGTTGGGGTGTTTTGGGGTACGGGGGAGCTTTGGGGTGCAGGGGGGGTTCAGGAGGGTTTTGGGGTACAGGGAATTTTGGGGGTACTGGGGGGTTAGGAGAGTTTTGGGGTACAGGGAATTTTTGGGGTGCAGGGGGGTTCAGGAGGGTTTTGGGGTGCAGGGGGTTTGGGGGGTTTTGGGGTGCAGGGGATTTTTGGGGTGCAGGGGAGTTCAGGAGAGTTTTGGGGTTCAGGGGATTTTGGGGGTACAGGGGGTTCCAGGGGGTTTTGGGGTGCAGGGGAGCTTTGGGGTACAGGGGGGTTCAGGAGAGTTTTGGGGTTCAGGGGGGGTTTTGGGGTACCGGGGAGGTTGGGGTTCCATGGGGGGGGATGTGTGTTGGGGGGGGGGGTGGTTTCTAGGGGGGACCTTTTAATTTTGGGGTCCCCCTTTAATTTCGGGGTCCCCCTTGAATTTTGGGGTCCCCCTTGAATTTTGGGGTCCCCCTCTAATTTCGGGGTGCCCCCAGCATCCTGAAGATGTTCTCGGCCGACAAGAAGCGAGTGGAGACGGCGCTGGAGTCCTGCGGCCTCAACTCCAACCGGGTACAGGGGGGGGCCCCCCAAAAAATTAGGGGGTCCCCCCAAAAATTAGGGGTCCCCCAAAATATTAGGAGGGTCCCCCCAAAATTTTTGGGGTGCTCTGAGTCTCCCCTCCCTTTCCCTGGCTTCCCCAGGGCCCCCCAAAATTGTCCTCTCGTTTTTTAATCACTTTTTGGGGTTCACCCCCAAATTTTTTGGGGGACCCCCCTCAAATCTTGGGGTGCCCCCTCCCCAGTCTGTAGGACCCCCCCTAATGGATATTGGGGTCCCCCCACCCCCTCACTGAGGTTTGGGGGGGCTGTGGAGGCCCCAGTGATGATTTGGGGGTTCACTCCCCCCCCCAAGTGCACCCCAAATTTGGGGGCTCCCCCTTTTCACCTCCCCCATGGGGTCCTCCGGGGCCCCCCCTTAATTTTGGGGGGTACCCACCCCATTTTTGGGGGTTACCCATGGCAGTTTTGGGGTGCTCCCCCCCTTTTTGGGGTGCCCACCCCATTTTTGGGGTGCTCCCCATTTTTGGGGTGCTGCCCCTACCATGCTTTTGGGGGGCTCCTGAGCACATTTGGGGGGTCCAGGGTGGGGGGTTTTGGGGCCCCCTGGATTTTTGGGGTACCCTTTGAATTTTTGGGGGTCCCCCCTCCATTTTTGGGGGTACTCCGTGCGTTTTAGGGGCGGTGCCCACCCCATTTTTGGGGTGCTGCCCTCGTATCACCCCTATGGGTCCCACCACGGTTTTGGGGGGCTCCTGAGTGGGTTGGGGGGGGGACAGGGTGGGGGTTCAGGGTGTTTTGGGGTCCCCCCTAATTTTTGGGGTACCCCCAGGGCGAGGCCATCCCCCCCGAGGACTTCACCCTCGAGACCTTCATGCGCTTCCTCGACAAACTCTGCCTGCGCCCCGATATCGACCGGATCCTCCTGGAGATGTGAGGGGGCACCCCAAAATATTGGGGGGGCCCTGAGGGGTTTTGGGGTCCCTGAGGGGTTTTGGGGTGCTCTGAGGGTTTTGGGGTGCCCCTGACCCCCCATTTTGGGTACATTGTGGTCTTACTTGGGTTGGTTGCCACCATGGGCTCCTTGTAGATTTTGGGGTGCCCTTGGGTTCTCATGGAGGTTTTGGGGTCCCCTTGTGTGCTACGAGCCCTGTGTGGGGTTTTGGGGTGCCCTGAGGGGTTTTGGGGTGCCTGTGGGGTTTTGGGGTGCCCCTGACCCCCCATTTTGGGTACGTTGAGGTCCTACTTGAGTTGGTTGCCACCATGGGCTCCTTGTAGATTTTGGGGTGCCATTGGGTTCTCATGGGGGTTTTGGGGTCCCCTTGGGTGTTATGGGCCCCATTGGGGGTTTTGGGGTGCTCTGAGGGTTTTGGGGTGCCTCTGACCCCCCATTTTGGGTACGTTGAGGTCCTACTTGGGTTGGTTGCCACCATGGGCTCCTTGCAGATGTTGGGGTGCCATTGGGTTCTCCTGGGGGTTTTGGGGTCCCCTTGGGTTCTACGAGCCCTGTGTGGGTTTTGGGGTCCCTGAGGGGTTTTGGGGTGCCCTGAGGGGTTTTGGGGTGCCCTGACCCCCCATTTTGGGTACATTGAGGTCCTACTTGGGTTGGTTGCCACCATGAGCTCCTTGCAGATGTTGGGGTGCCATTGGGTTCTCCTGGGGGTTTTGGGGTCCCCTTGGGTGTTATGGGCCCCATGGGGGGTTTTGGGGTGCCCTGAGGGGTTTTGGGGTGCCCTGAGGGTTTTGGGGTGCCCCTGCCCCCCCATTTTGGTTATGTTGAGGTCCCAGTTGGGTTGGTTGCCACCATGAACTCCTTGCAGATTTTGGGGTGCCATTGGGTTCTCCTGGGGGTTTTGGGGTCCCCTTGGCTGCTACGAGCCATGTGTGGATTTTGGGGTGCCCTGCGGGTTTTGGGGTGCCCCTGACCCCCCATTTTGGGTACGTTGAGGTCCCAGTTGGGTTGGTTGCCACCATGGGTTCCTTGCAGATGTTGGGGTGCCATTGGGTTCTCATGGGGGTTTTGGGGTCCCCTTGGGTGTTATGGGCCCTGTGTGGGTTTTGGGGTGCCCTGAGGGGTTTTGAAGTGCTCTGAGGGTTTTGGGGTGCCCCTGACCCCCCATTTTGGGTACATTGAGGTCCCAGTTGGGTTGGTTGCCGCCATGGGCTCCTTGCAGATGTTGGGGTGCCATTGGGTTCTCGTGGGGGTTTTGGGGTCCCCTTGGGTGTTATGGGCCCCATGGGGGGTTTTGGGGTCGCTCAGAGGTTTTGGGGTGCCCTGAGGGGTTTTGGGGTGCCCTGACCCCCTATTTTGGGTACGTTGAGGTCCCAGTTGGGTTGGTTGCCACCATGGGCTCCTTGCAGATATTGGGGTGCCATTGGGTTCTCATGGGGGTTTTGGGGTCCCCTTGGCTCCTACGAGCCCTGCGTGGATTTTGGGGTGCCCTGCGGGTTTTGGGGTGCCCCTGACCCCCCCGCTCCCGGCAGAGGGGCGGCGGGGAAGCCCTACGTCAGCCTGGAGCAGCTGCGGGAGTTCGTGAACACGCGGCAGCGGGACCCCCGCCTCAACGAGGTCCTGTACCCCCCCCTGAGCCCCCAGCAGGTCCAGCAGCTCATCGACCGCTACGAGCCCAACCAGCAGTTCCGAGAGAGGGGTGAGGGGGCTTGGGGGGTGGGGTTTGGGGGTGCTCAGGGGGGATTTGGGGGTCCCTAGGGGGAGTTTGGGGGGTCCTGAGGGGGTTTCGGGGAGGTCTTGGGGGGGTTTTGGGGTCTTAGATGATGGTTGAGGACCTCAAGGGATGGGCTGGAAGAGCCTTGAGAGGGATTTGGGGGTGTCTTGGGGGTCCTAGTGGAGGTTTTGGGGGTCTTGAGGGGATTTGGGGGTGCTGAGGGGGATTTGGGGGTCCCTAGGGGGTGTTTGGGGGGTCCTGAGGGGGTTTCAGGGAGGTCTTGAAGGACGGTTGAGGACCTCAAGGGATGGGCTGGAAGAGCCTTAAGGGGGGATTTGGGGGTGTCTTGGGGGTCCTAGAGGAGGTTTTGGGGGTCCTGGGGGTCTGAGAGGGGGATTTGGGGGTGCTGAGGGGGATTTGCGGGTTCCTAGGGGGAGTTTGGGGGGTTCTGAGGGGGTTTCGGGGAGGTCTTGAAGGACGGTTGAGGACCTCAAGGGATGGGCTGGAAGAGACTTGAGGGGGGATTTGGGGATCCTTGAGGAGGTTTTGGGGGTTCTGGGGGTCTGAGAGGGGATTTGGGGGTGCTGAGGGGGATTTGGGGGTCCCTAGGGGGTGTTTGAGGGGTCCTCTGGGGGTTTCGGGGAGGTCTTGAGGGGGTTTTGGGGTCTTGAAGGACAGTTGAGGACCTCAAGGGATGGGCTGGAAGAGCCTTGAGGGGGGATTTGGGGGTCCTAGAGGAGGTTTTGGGGGTGCTGAGGGGGATTTGGGGGTGCTGAGGGGGATTTGGGGGTCCCTAGGGGGAGTTTGGGGGGTCCTGAGGGGGTTTTGGGGAGGTCTTGAGGGGATTTGGGGGGCTTGGAGGACGGTTGAGGACCTCAAGGGATGGCGCTGGAAGAGCCTTAAGGGAGGATTTGGGGGTGTCTTGGGGGTCCTAAAGGAGGTTTTGGGGGTCCTAGAGGAGGTTTTGGGGGTGCTGAGGAGGATTTGGGGGTGCTGAGGGGGGATTTGGGGGTCCCTAGGGGGTGTTTGGGGGGTCCTGAGGGGATTTGGGGGTCCCTGGAGTGGTTTTGGGGGTCCCTGGGGAGGTTTTGGGGGTTCCCTGGGGGGATTTGGGGTCTGGGGGGAGGTTTTGGGGTCCCTGGGGGTGTTTTTGGGGTCCCCCTGACCCCCTGTGGGTTTTGGGGTCCCCCCTGATTTTTGGGGTCCCCCCCCAGGCCAGCTCTCCCTGGGGGAATTTGGGGGTCCCTGGGGGGATTTGGGGTCCCTGGGGGTGGTTTGGGGGTCCCCTGGGTTTTGGGGTCCCCCCTGATTTTTGGGGTGCCCCCAGCCCGTTTATCCCTGGGGGGGATTTGGGGGTTCCTGGTGGAATTTGGGGGTTCCCTGGGGGGATTTGGGGGTTCCCTGGTGGGGTTTTGGGGTCCGTGGGGGTGGTTTTGGGGTCCCCCTGACCCCCTGTGGGTTTTGGGGCCCCCCCTGATTTTTGGGGTGCCCCCAGCCCGTTTATCCCTGGGGGGGATTTGGGGGTTCCCGGGGGGATTTGGGGGCTCCCTGGGGGGATTTGGGGTCTGGGGGAGGTTTTGGGGTCCCTGGGGGTGTTTTTGGGGTCCCCTTGACCCCCCTGTGGGTTTTGGGGTGCCCCCCGATTTTTGGGGTGCCCCCAGCCCGTTTATCCCTGGGGGGGGATTTGGGGGTCCCTAGGGAGGTTTTGGGGGTTCCCTGTGGGGATTTGGGGTCTGGGGGCGGTTTTGGGGTCCCTGGGGGTGTTTTTGGGGTCCCCTTGACCCCCCTGTGGGTTTTGGGGTGCCCCCCGATTTTTGGGGTGCCCCCAGCCCGTTTATCCCTGGGGGGGGATTTGGGGGTCCTTGGGGGTATTTGGTGTCCATGGGGGTGGTTTTGGGGTCCCTGGGGGTGGTTTTGGGGTCCCCCTGACCCCCTGTGGGTTTTGGGGTCCCCCCTGATTTTTGGGGTCCCCCCCCCCCCCAGGCCAGCTCTCCCTGGAGGGGTTCGGTCACTTCCTGGGGGGGGAGGAGAACAGCATCGTGCCCCCCGAAACTCTGCGCCTGCACCAGGACATGGGGCACCCCCTGAGCAGCTACTTCATCAACTCCTCCCACAACACCTACCTCACCGGTGGGTACCCCAAAACTGGGGGGGACCCCAAAACTGGGGGGGACCCCAAAAATTGGGGGGGACCCCCAAAAATTGGGGGGACCCCAAAAATGGGGAGGGGGCATCCTGAAAGCACCTCATGAGAAGCTGATGCATCAGCTCCTCCTACAATACCGATCTCACTGGTGGGTACCCCAAAACTGGGGGCACCCCAAAACTGAGGGGGACCCCAAAAATTGGGGGGGACCCCAAAAATTGAGGGGGGACCCCAAAAATGGGGAGGGGGCATCCTGAAAGCACCCCCTGAGCAGCTGCTGCATCACCTCCTCCCACAATACCGACCTCACCGGTGGGTACCCCAAAACTGGGGGGTACCCCGAAACTGGGGGGGACCCCAAAAATTGGGGGGACCCCAAAAAATTGGGGGACCCCAAAAATTGGGGGGACCCCAAAAAATTGGGGGGGACCCCAAAAATGGGGAGGGGGCATCCTGAGAGCACCCCCTGAGCAGCTGCTGCATCACCTCCTCCTACAATACCGATGTCACCGGTGGGTACCCCGAAACTGGGGGCACCCCAAAACTGGGGGGGACCCCAAAAATTGGGGGGGACCCCAAAAATTGGGGGGACCCCCCAAAAATGGGGAGGGGGCATCCTGAAAGCACCCCCTGAGCAGCTGCTGCATCAACTCCTCCTACAATACCGATCTCACCGGTGGGTACCCCGAAACTGGGGGGGACCCCAAAACTGGGGGGCACCCCAAAAATTGGGGGGGACCCCAAAAATTGGGGGGGACCCCAAAAATGGGGAGGGGGCATCCTGAAAGCACCCCCTGAGCAGCTGCTGCATCAACTCCTCCCACAACACCTACCTCACCGGTGGGTACCCCGAAACTGGGGGGGACCCCAAAACTGGGGGGGACCCCAAAAATTGGGGGGACCCCAAAAATTGGGGGACACCCCAAAAATGGGGAGGGGGGCGTCCTGAAAGCACCCCCTGAGCAGCTGCTGCATCACCTCCTCCTACAACACCGATCTCACCAGGGGGTACCCCGAAACTGGGGGGGACCCCGAAACTGGGGGGGACCCCAAAAATTGAGAGGGACCCCCAAAAAATTGGGGGGACCTCCCAAAAATGGGGAGGGGGCGTCCTGAAAGCACCCCCTGAGCAGCTGCTGCATCAACTCCTCCCACAACACCTACCTCACCGGTGGGTACCCCGAAACTGGGGGGGACCCCAAAACTGGGGGGGACCCCAAAAATTGAGGGGGGACCCCAAAAATTGGGGGGGACCCCAAAAATGGGGAGGGGGGCGCCCTGAAAGCACCCCCTGAGCAGCTGCTGCATCAACTCCTCCTACAATACCGATCTCACCAGGGGGTACCCCGAAACTGGGGGGACCCCGAAACTGGGGGGGACCCCAAAAATTGGGGGGACCCCAAAAAATTGGGAGGGGACCCCAAAAATGGGGAGGGGGCATCCTGAAAGCACCCCCATAGGAGCTGGTTCATCCTCTCCTCCTACAATACCGATCTCACCAGGGGGTACCCCGAAACTGGGGGGTACCCCAAAAATTCGGGGGTCCCCAAAAATTGGGGGGACCCCCAAAATTGAGGGGCAGAACCTTAAAAGGAGCCTGGACCCCCCCTGAGCAGCTTCTGCATCACCTTCTCCTCCAATACCGACCTCATTGGGGGTCCCCCGAAACAGGGGGTCCCCCAAAAATCGGGTGTACCCCAAAAAATGGGGGTGAACCCCTTAAAACCAAACGAATCCTGGTGTAGTTTGGGGGTTCAGGGGGGGTTGCTTTCCTTTTGAGGTGGCAGGGTTGGGTTTGGGGGTGCAGGGGAAGGGGGTTTGGGGTCCTGAGAGGGTGGGGGTGGTTTTGGGGTCCCCCTGAACCCCGTTTTTTTTTGGGGGGGCAGCGGGGCAGCTGGCGGGGGCGTCCTCGGCGGAGATGTACCGGCAGGTGCTGCTCAGCGGGTGCCGCTGCGTGGAGCTCGACTGCTGGAAGGGGAGGACCCCCGAGGAGGAGCCCTGCGTCACCCACGGCTTCACCATGACCACCGAGGTGCCCTTCAAGGTGAACCCCGAAAATTTGGGGGGACCCCAAAACCCAGCTGGGACTCCCAGAGCCCTCCTGAGCCCCCAAATCCGCCCAGAACCCCCATAAGACCCCCAAAACTGTCGCAACCCCCCCACTCCTGCATCCCCCACAGCATCACTGTGGCCACTGAGGTCGCCTTCAAGGTGAACCCCGAAAATTGGGGGGACCCCAAAACCCTCCTGGGACCACCAGACCCCCAAAATCTGCCCAGAACCCCCCTAAGACCCCCAGAATCCACTGCCCCCCCCAGCCTTGTGTCACCCACAGCATCCCTGTGACCACCGAGGTCCCCTTCAAGGTGAACCCCGAAATTTTGGGGGGACCCCAAAACCCAGCTGGGACCCCCAGAACCCCAAAACCCCTCCAGAACCCCCCTGAGATCCTCAGAACCTGCTGCCCCCCCCAGCCCTGTGTCACCCACGGCTTCACCATGACCACCGAGGTCCCCTTCAAGGTGAACCCCAAAATTTAGGGGGACCCCAAAACCCAGCTGGGACCCCCAGAGCCATCCCGAGCCCCAAAACCCACCCAAATCCTCCCTGAGACCCCCCAAACCCACCAGCCCTACACCCCCCACAGCATCACTGTGACCACCGAGGTGCCCTTCAAGGTGAACCCCAAAATTTTGGGGGGACCCCAAAACCCTCCTGGGACCACCAGACCCCCAAAACCCACCCAGAACCACCATAAGACCCCCAAAATCCACTGCCCCTCCTAGCCTTGTGTCACCCACAGCATCACCATGACCACCGAGGTCCCCTTCAAGGTGAACCCCAAAAATTGGGGGGACCCCAAAATCCTCTTGGCACCCCCCAGACCCCCAAAACCCCTCCAGAACCCCCATAAGACCCCCATAACCCCCACCCCTGTGTCACCCACAACGTCACCATGACCACCGAGGTCCCCTTCAAGGTGAACCCCAAAAACTGGGGGGACCCCAAAACCACTCTGGGACCCCCAGAGCCATCCTGAGCCCCAAAATCCACCCAAATCCTCCCTGAGACCCCCAAAATCCACTGCCCCCCCCACCCTTGTGTCACCCACAGCATCACCATGACCACCGAGGTGCCCTTCAAGGTGAACCCCGAAATTTTGAGGGGACCCCAAAACCCTCCTGGGCCCCCCCAAGCGCTTCCAAGCCCCAAAATCCGCCCAGAACCCCCATAAGACCCCCAAAACTGTCCCAACCCCTCCATTCCTGCATCCCCCACAGCATCACTGTGGCCACTGAGGTCGCCTTCAAGGTGAACCCCAAAAACTGGGGGGACCCCAAAACCACTCTGGGATCCCCAGAGCCCTCCTGAGCCCCAAAATCCCCCCAGAACCCCCATAAGACCCCCAGAACCCTCTGCCCCCCCCCCCTTGTGTCACCCACAGCATCACCATGACCACCGAGGTGCCCTTCAAGGTGAACCCCGAAATTTGGGGGGACCCCAAAACCCAGCTGGGACCCCCAGAGCCATCCTGAGCCCCCAAATCCACCCAAATCCTCCCTGAGACCCCCAAAACTGTCCCAAACCTCCCACTCCTGCATCCCCCACAGCATCACCATGACCACCGAGGTCCCCTTCAAGGTGAACCCCAAAATTTGAGGGGACCCCAAAACCCAGCTGGGACACCCAGACCCCCAAAATCCGCCCAGAACCCCCATAAGACCCCCAGAATCCACTGCCCCCCCCACCCTTGTGTCACCCACGGCTTCACCATGACCACCGAGGTCCCCTTCAAGGTGAACCCCGAAATTTTGGGGGGACCCCAAAACCACTCTGGGACCCCCCGAGCCCTCCTGAGCCCCAAAACCCACCCAAATCCTCCCTGAGACCCCCAAAATCCACTGCCCCCCCCCAGCCTTGTGTCACCCACGGCTTCACCATGACCACCGAGGTCCCCTTCAAGGTGAACCCCAAAATTTAGGGGTACCCCCAAACCCTCCTGGGACACCCAGACCCCCAAAACCCCTCCAGAACCCCCGTAAGACCCCCAAAATCCACTGCCCCCCCCAGCCCTGTGTCACCCACGGCTTCACCATGACCGAGGTCCTCTTCGAGGTGAACCCCAAAAACTGGGGGGACCCCAAAACCCAGCTGGGGCCCCCCAACCCCCCCTGAACCCCAAATTCCCCCCAGAACCCCCTTGAGGCCCCCAGAACCCACTGCCCCCCCCAGCCCTGCATCACTGTGACCACCGAGGTCCCCTTCAAGGTGAACCCCAAAAATTGGGGGGGGACCCCAAGAGCTTTGGTGAGGCCCTGGGGGGGGTTGGGGGTGCCCTGTGGGTTTTGGGGGTCCCCCAGGGGTCTTTAGGGGACCCCAGAGGGCTTTGGGGGGGACCTCATAGATTTTTGGGGGGGTCCCCTAGGGGTGATTTTGGGGTCCCCCTGGGTTTTGGGGTCCCCCCTCATTTTTGGGGTGCCCCCAGTCTAATTGTCCCTGGGGGGAATTTGGGGGTTCCCTGGTGGGGTTTGGAGTCCATGGGGGGTTTGGGGGTCCCCTAGGGGTGATTTTGGGGTCCCCCAACCCCCTTTGGGTTTTGGGGTCCCCCCTCATTTTTGGGGTGCCCCTAGCCCAGCTGTTCCTGCAGGGATTTGGGGGTCCCTGGGGGTGGTTTGGAGTCCATGGGGGGGGTTGGGGGTCCCCTAGGGATGACTTTGGGGTCCCCCTAGGTTTTGGGGTCCCCCCTCATTTTTGGGGTGCCCCCAGCCCACCTATTCCTGGAGGGCCTTGGGGGTCCCTGTGAGTTTTGGGGGTCCCCCAGGATGCTTTAGGAGCCCTCAGATGGCTTGGGGGGGACCCTATAGATTTTGGGGGGGCCCTGGAGGTTTTGGGGGGCCTCCATGGGTTTGGGGGGGGCCCTGGAGGTTTTGGGGGGCCCCTGAACCCCGTTTTTTCCCCGCAGGAGGTGATCGAGGCCATCAATGAAAGCGCCTTCAAGACGTCGCCGTACCCCGTGATCCTCTCCTTCGAGAACCACGTCGACTCGTGAGGCACCCCAAAACCCTGGGGGGACCCCAAAACTGACAGCACCCCTTAGGGACACCCCAAAACCCCGGGGGGACCCCAAAACTGACAGCAACCCAGTAGGGACACCCCAAAACCCCGGGGGGACCCCAAAACTGACAGCACCCCCCCAGGGACACCCCAAAACCCCATGGGGGACCCCCAAAAACCGCCAGGGGACCCCAAAACCCACAGGGGCCCCCAAAACCCCGGGGGGACCCCAAAACTGGCAGCACCCCCCAGGGACACCCCAAAACCCCATGGGGGACCCCCAAAAACCTCCAGGGGACCCCAAAACCCACAGGGACCCCCAAAAACCTTCAGGGCCCCCCAAAACCTTGGGGGGACCCCAAAACTGACAGCACCCCTTAGGGACACCCCAAAACCCTGGCGGGACCCCAAAAACCTCCACGGGACCCCAAAACCCCAGGGGGACCCCAAAACTGACAGCACCCCCTTAGGGACATCCCAAAACCTACAGGGACCCCCAAAAACCTCCAGGGGACCCCAAAACCCACAGGGACACTCCAAAACCCCAGGGGGACCCCAAAACTGACAGCACCCCCTAAACCCTGGGGGGACCCCAAAACTGACAGCACCCCCCTAGGGACACCCCAAAACCTACAGGGACCCGCAAGACCTTCAGGGGACCCCAAAACCCTGGGGGGACCCCCAAAACTGACAGCACCCCCTTAGGGACACCCCAAAACCTACAGGGACCCCCAAGACCTTCAGGGGACCCCCAAAACCCACAGGGCCCCCCAAAACCTTGGGGGGACCCCAAAACTGACAGCACCCCTTAGGGACACCCCAAAACCTACAGGGACCCCCAAAACCTTGGGGGGACCCCAAAACTGACAGCACCCCACTAGGGACACCCCAAAACCTACAGGGGCCCCCAAAAACCTCCAGGGGACCCCAAAACCCACAGGGACCCCCAAAACCCCGGGGGGACCCCAAAACTGACAGCACTCCCCTAGGGACACCCCTAAACCCTGGGGGGACCCCAAAACTGACAGCATCCCTTAGGGACACCCCAAAACCCCGGGGGGACCCCAAAACTGACAGCACCCCCCTAGGGACACCGCAAACCCCATGGGGGACCCCCAAAAACCTCCACGGGACCCCAAAACTGACAGCACCCCCCTAGGGACACCCTAAAACCTACAGGGACCCCCAAAAGCTTGGGGGGACCCCAAAAACCTCCAGGGGACCCCCAAAACCCACAGGCCCCCCCAAAACCCCGGGGGGACCCCAAAAACCTCCAGGGGACCCCCAAAACCCACAGGCCCCCCCAAAACCCCGGGGGGACCCCAAAACTGACAGCACCCCCTTAGGGACACCCCAAAACCTACAGGGACCCCCAAAACCCATGGGGGGCCCCCAAAACCTCCAGGGCCCCCCAAAACCCAAGGGCCCCCCCAAAATCTTTTGGGGTACCCCAAAACCTGCAGGGGCCCCCCCAAAATCCACAGGGGCCCCCCAAAACCTTTAAGTTCCCCCCAAACCTCTAGGGGAACCCCAAAACCCAGGGAGGGGTCCCCCCAAATCCCCCCTGAACCCCCAAATCCTCCCTGAACCCCCAAATCCCCCTCGGATGCGGATGGGGGGGAGGGAAGAACCCCCCCAAAACCCCCCCTTTGTCCCCCCAAAACTGGGAGGGGGGGGGCTGGGGAGGGGAGGGGGGTGTAGGGGGGGTGTGGATTTGGGGGTGCCCCCCCTCAGCACCCCAAAATCCCCCCCCAGGGCCAAGCAGCAGGCGAAGATGGCTGAGTATTGCCGGAGCATTTTTGGGGGGGCCCTCCTGACCCAGCCCCTGGAGGGGTACCCCGTGAGTTTGGGGGTGCAGGGGGGGGTCAAGAAGTGGGGGACCCCCCCAAGTATTGGGGTGCAGGGGGGGATTTGGGGGTTCAGGGGGATTTGGGGGTTCAGGAGGGGTTGGGGGGGTCAAAAAGTGGGGTCCCCCCCAAGTATTGGGGTTCAGGGGGGGATTTGGGGGTTCAGGGGGGATTTGGGGGGGCTCAATAAGTGGGGTCCCCCCAAGTTTTGGGGTTCAGAGGGATTTGGGGGGGCTGAGGCAGTGGGGTACCCCAAGTATTGGGGTGCAGGGGGGGATTTGGGGGTTCAGGGGAGGGTTTGGGGGGGCTCAGGATGCGGGGGGGGCCCCCAAGTTTTGGGGTTCAGGGGGATTTGGGGGTTCAGGAGGGGTTGGGGGGCTCAAGAAGTGGGGGACCCCCCCAAGTATTGGGGTTCAGGGGGGGATTTGGGGGTTCAGGGGGGATTTGGGATTCGAGGGGGATTTGGGGGTTCAGGGGGGATTTGGGGGTTCAGGAGGAGTTGGGGGGGGTCAAAAAGTGGGGTCCCCCCAAGTTTTGGGGTTCAGAGGGATTTGGGGGGGCTGAGGCAGTGGGGCACCCCCAAGTTTTGGGGTGCAGGAAGGGTCTGGGGGGGATCAAGAAGTGGGGGACCCCCCCAAGTATTGGGGTTCAGGGGTGATTTGGGGGTTCAGGAGGGGTTTGGGGGGGCTGAGGCAGTGGGGTACCCCAAGTATTGGGGTGCAGGGGGGGATTTGGGGGTTCAGGGGGATTTGGGGGTTCAGGGGAGGGTTTGGGGGGGCTGAGGATGCAGGGGACCCCCCAAGTTTGGGGTTCAGGGGGATTTGGGGGTTCAGGAGGGGTTGGGGGGCTCAAGAAGTGGGGGACCCCCCTAAGTATTGGGGTTCAGGGGGGGGATTTGGGGGTTCAGGGGTGATTTGGGGGTTCCAGGGGGAATTTGGGGTTCAGGGGGGGTTTGGGGGTTCAGGGGGGATTTTGGGGAGGCTCAATAAGTGGGGTCCCCCCAAGTTTTGGGGTTCAGAGGGATTTGGGGGGGCTGAGGCAGTGGGGTACCCCAAGTATTGGGGTGCAGGGGGGGATTTGGGGGTTCAGGGGAGGGTTTGGGGGGGCTCAGGATGCAGGGGACCCCCCAAGTTTGGGGGTTCGGGGGGGGATTTGGGGGTTCAGGGGGGATTTGGGGGTCCAGGAGGGGTTGGGGGGGTCAAAAAGTGGGGTCCCCCCAAGTATTGGGGTACAGGGGGGGATTTGGGGGTTCAGGGGTGATTTGGGGGTTCAGGAGGGGGTTTGGGGGGGCTGAGGCAGTGGGGTACCCCAAGTTTTGGGGTGCAGGGAGGGTCTGGGGGGGCTCAAGAAGTGGGGGACCCCAAGTATTGGGGTGCAGGGGGGGATTTGGGGGTTCAGGGGGATTTGGGGGTTCAGGGGAGGGTTTGGGGGGGTTAGGATGTGGGGGATCCCCCCAAGTTTTGGGGTTCAGGGGGATTTGGGGGTTCAGGAGGGGTTTGGGGGGGCTTCAAGAAGTGGGGGACCCCCCTAAGTATTGGGGTTCAGGTGGGGGATTTGGGGGTTCAGGGGTGATTTGGGGGTTCCAGGGGGAATTTGGGGTTCAGGGGGGGGTTGGGGGTTCAGGGGGGATTTTGGGGGGGCTCAATAAGTGGGGTCCCCCCAAGTTTTGGGGTTCAGAGGGATTTGGGTGGGCTGAGGCAGTGGGGGGACCCCAAGTTTTGGTGTGCGGGGGGGTTGGGGGGTCTCAAGAAGTGGGGGACCCCCCCCGGTTTTGGGGTGCAGGGGGATTTGGGGGTTCAGGGGTGATTTGGGGGTTCCAGGGGGAATTTGGGGTTCAGGGGGGGTTTGGGGGTTCAGGGGGGATTTTGGGGGGGGGCTCAATAAGTGGGGTCCCCCCAAGTTTTGGGGTTCAGGGGGATTTGGGGGTTCAGGAGGGGTTGGGGGGCTCAAGAAGTGGGGGACCCCCCCAAGTATTGGGGTTCGGGGGGGGATTTGGGGGTGCCAGGGGGAATTTGGGGTTCAGGGGAGGGTTTGGGAGGGCTCAGGATGTGGGGGACCCCCCAAGTTTGGGGGTTCAGGAGGTTTTGGGGTTCCAGGGGGGATTTGGGGGTTCAGGAGGGGTTTGGGGGGGCTGAGGCAGTGGGGTCCCCCAAGTTTTGGGGTTCAGAAGTGGTCTGGGGTGGCTCAAGAAGTGGGGGGACCCCCTAAATTTGGGGTTCAGGGGGATTTGGGGGTGCTCAGGATGTGGGGACCCCCCAGATTTTGGGGTGCAGGGAAGGGATTTGGGGGTTCAGGAGTGGTTTGGGGTTCAGGAGGGGGTTTGGGGGTTCCAGGGGGGATTGGGGGGTTCAGGGGGATTTTGGGGTTCAGGGGTGGGTTTGGGGGTTCCAGGGGGGATTTGGGGGTTCAGGAGGGGTTTTGGGGGTTCAGGGGGGATTTGGGGGTTCCGGAGGGGTTTGGGGTTGAGGAGGGGGGTTTGGGGGTTCCAGGGGGGATTTGGGGGTTCAGGGGGGATTTGGGGGTTCATGAGGGGCTTTGGGGGTCTGGGGGGGAGGATTTTGGGGTTCAGGGGTGGGTTTGGGGGTGCTCAGGATATTGGGGGGCCCCCCCTGATGTTGGGGTGCGCAGCTGGAGCCAGGGGTGCCCCTGCCGAGCCCCCAGGAGCTGCTGGGCCGAATCCTCATCAAGAACAAGAAACGGCACCCCAAAACCGGGCCCCCGCGCCCCAAAACCCCCGCGGGCGGAGACAACGGTACCCCCAAACCCTTGTACCCCAAAACCCCCCCTGTACCCCAAAACCAGCCCCCCGCGCCCCGAAACCCCTCCTGTACCCCAAAAACCACCCCCTGCACCCCAAAACCCGTCCTGTACCCCAAAAACCCATCCTGTACCCCAAAACCCGTCCTGTAGCCCAGACCTTCCCTGGCACCCCAAAACCCCCACCCCACACCCCAAAACCCTCCTGTACCCCAAAACCGGCCCCTGTACCCCAAAACCGGGCCCCCGCGCCCCAAAACCCCGGCGGGCGGAGACAACGGTACCCAAAACCCCCTGCACCCCGAAACCCCTCCTGTACCCCAAAACCGACCCCCTGTACCCCAAAACCCCTCCTGTACCCCAAAACCGACCCCCTGCACCCCAAAACCCCTCCTGTACCCCAAAACTGGCCCCTGTACCCCAAAACCCCGGCGGGCGGAGACAATGGTACCACGAAACCCCCTGCACCCCGAAACCCCTCCTGTACCCCAAAAACCACCCCCTGCACCCCCAAAACCCCTCCTGCACCCCAAAACTGGCCCTGTACCCCAAACCCCCCTGCACCCCGAAACCCCTCCTGTACCCCAAAACCGGCCCCCTGCACCCCAAAACCCATCCTGTACCCCAAAACCGGCCCCTGTACCTCAAAACCGGGCCCCCGCGCCCAAAACCCCGGCGGGCGGAGACAGCGGTACCCCGAAACCCCCTGCACCCCGAAACCCCTCCTGTACCCCAAAAAACCACCCCCTGCACCCCAAAACCCGTCCTGTACCCCAAAACCCATCCTGCACCCCGAAACCCCTCCTGTACCCCAAAAACAACCCCCTGTACCCTGAAACCCCTCGTGTACCCCAAAACCGGGCCCCTGCGCCCCAATACCCCCGCGGACGGAGACAACGGTACCCCCGAAACCCCTGTACCCCAAAACCCCTCCTGTACCCCAAAAACCACCCCCTGTACCCCAAAACCCCTCCTGTACCCCAAAAACCACCCCTGCACCCCAAAACCCATCCTGCACCCGAAACCACTCCCCTGTACCCCCCAAAACCCCTGCACCCCAAAACCCCTGCAAGCAGAGACAATGGTACCCCAAAACCCCCTGTACCCCAAAACTTCCCTGGCACCCCAAAACCCCCCCCACACACCCCAAAACCACGCCTGCACCCCAAAACCAGCCCCCTGCACCCAAAACCCATCCTGTACCCCAATGAAACCACCCCCTGCACCCCGAAACCCCCTGCACCCCAAAACCCCTCCTGTACCCCAAAAACCACCCCCTGCACCCCGAAACCCCCTGCACCCCAAACCCCTCCTGTACCCCAAAACTGGACCCTGCACCCCAAAACCTCCTCGCACCCCAAAACCGCCCCCTGTACCCCCAAACTGCCCCCTGTGCCCGAAAATCACCCCCTGCACCCCAAAACCCAACCTGCACCCCAAAACCCCTCCTGCACCCCAAAACCAGGCCCCTGCACCCCAAGACCGGCCCCTCTGCACCCCAAATCCCCCTGCACCCCCAAACCTACCCCCTGCACCCCAAAACTTCCCCCGCACCCCCAAACCTCACCCGCACCCCAAAATCTGCCTTGCACCCCCAAACCGCCCCCCCGCCCCCCAAAACCATCCCTGGGTCCCCCAAACCCCCCCTGCACCCCAAAATCCCCCCGTACCCCCAAACCTCCCCCCCCTGCACCCCAAAACTTCCCTCGCACCCCCAACCCCCCTGCCCCCCCCCCCCCCGGTTTTTGGGGTCCCCTCTGACCCCCCCCACTCCCCCCAGGCCCCGCCCCCCCGGAGCCCCCCGACACCGGGGTCCCCCCGGTCCCCAACGGGGAGGAGAAGGGGCCCAGGCTGGGGGAACCCCGAAAATCCATCGGTGAGGGGGGGGGGTCCCCCAAAACTTGGGGGGTCGGGGGGGGAATTTGGGGGTTCAAGGGGGGGGTTTGGGGGACCATGGGGATTTTGGGGTGCAGGGAGGGATTGGGGGGGGCTCAGGATGTGGGGGGACCCCCAAGTTTTGGGGGTTCGGGGGGGTGTGGGGGGGCCATGGGGGGTTTTGGGGTGCAGGGGGGGGTTGGGGGGCCCAGGGGCTTTTTGGGGTGCAGGGGGGGTTTGGGGGGGGCTGGGGGGGGTGGGGGGGGGGGGTTGGGGGTGCTCAGGATGTGGGGGGGGTGGGGGGGGGGGGGTTGGGGGTGCTCAGGATGTGGGGGGCCCCCAAGTTTTGGGGGTTAAGGGGGGATTTGGGGGCTGGGGGGTTTTGGGGTGCAGGGGGGAGTTTGGGGTGGGCCTGGGGGGGGTTGGGGGGGCTCAGGATGTGGGGGGGCCCCCAAGTTTTGGGGGGGGGGGGCCATGGGGGGTTTTGGGGTGCAGGGGGGAGTTTGGGGGTGCAGGGGGGTGTTGGGGGGCCCAGGGGCGTTTTGGGGTGCAGGGGGGGGTTTGGGGTGGGCCTGGGGGGGGGTTGGGGGGGCTCAGGATGTGGGGGGGCCCCCAAGTTTTGGGGGGGGGGCCATGGGGGTTTTGGGGTGCAGGGGGAGTTTGGGGGTGCATGGGGATTTGGGGGGCTGGGGCGTTTTGGGGTGCGGGGGGGGTTGAGGGGGTGGGGGGGCTCAGGATGTGGGGGGCCCCCCAAGTTTTGGGGGGGGGCCATGGGGGGTTTTGGGGTGCAGGGGGGAGTTTGGGGGTGCAGGGGATTTGGGGGGGCTGGGGGGTTTTGGGGTGCAGGGGAGAGTTTGGGGGTGCAGGGGGGGTTGAGGGGATTTGGGGGGGCTCATGATGTGGGGGGGCCCCCCAAGTTTTGGGGGTTCAGGGAGCGATTTGGGGATGGGGGGGATGTTTTGGGGGGGCCAGGGGGGTTTTGGGGTGCGGGGGGGGTTGAGGGGGTGGGGGGGGCTCAGGATGTGGGGGGGGCCCCCCCAAGTTTTGGGGGTTTGGGGGGGGTGTGGGGGGGCCATGGGGGGTTTTGGGGTGCAGGGGGAGTTTGGGGGGGCCTAGGGGGGATTCGGGGGGGTCTGGGGGGGGGTTGGGGGGGCTCAGGATGTGGGGGGGCCCCCAAGTTTTGGGGGGGGGGGCCATGGGGGGTTTTGGGGTGCAGGGGGGAGTTTGGGGGTGCAGGGGGATTTGGGGGGGCTGGGGGGGTTTTGGGGTGCAGGGGGGGTTGAGGGGGTGGGGGGGCTCAGGATGTGGGTGCCCCCCAAGTTTTGGGGGTTCGGGGGGGATTTGGGGGTTCGGGGGGGGCTGGGGGTGGTCGAGGGGGCCAGGGGGGATTTTGGGGTGCGGGGGGGGGAATTTGGGGGTCCATGGGGGATTTGGGGGAGGTTGGAGGGGCTCAGGATATGGGGCCCCCCCCCAAATTTGGGGGTCCGGGGGGGGGGAATTTGGGGGTACAGGGGAGGATTTGGGGGTGGGGGGGCATGGGGTGTTTTAGGGGGGGGGGCTGGGGGCTCTTGGGGGCCTGGGGTGGTTTGGGGGGGGGCAGGGGGTGTTTAGGGGGGTTGGGGGTGCTGGGGGAATTTTGGGGTGCAGGGGGGGGTCCCCCAATCCTGCCCCCCCCCCCCAGAGCGCGAGGCCGAGAGCGAGGAGGAGGAGGAGGAGGAGCCCCCCGAGATGAAGAAGCCGACGACGGACGAGGTGGGGGGGGAGTTTGGGGGGGCCCCCCAAGATTATTTTGGGGTCCCTGAGGGGGGGGGGACCCCGGGGAGGGGGAATTGGGGTTCCCCAGGGGGGGTTTGGGGGTCCTGGGGGGGGGGTTTTTGGGGTCCCCCAGGGGGGGAATTGGGGGTCCTCAGTGGGTTTGGGGGTCCCCCAGGGGTTTTGGGGGTACCCTGGGCAGTTTGGGGGTCCCCAGGTGGGATTTTGGGGTCCTCAGGGGGGTTTGGGGTGCCCCAGGAGGGGTTTGGAGTTTTGGGGTCCCCAGAGGGGTTTTGGGGTCCCTGGGGGGGTTTTGGGGTCCCCAGAGGGGTTTTGGGGTCCCTGGGTGGGATTTTGGGGTCCCCCGAGGGGTTTGGGTCCCTGGGGAGGATTTGGGAGTTCCCAGGGTGTTTTGGGGTCCCTAAGGGGGTTTTGGGGTCCCTGTGGGAGGTTTTGGGGTCCCCAGAGGGGTTTTGGGGTGCCCTGGGGGGATTTGGGGTGCCCCAGGAGGGGTTTGGGTTTTTGGGGTGACTCTGGGGGGGTTTTGGGGTGCCCAGGGGGGTTTTGGGGTGCCCCAGGAGGGGTCAGGATTTTTGGGGTGACTCTGGGGGGGATTTGGGGTGCCCCAGGAGGGCTCTGGGTTTCGGGGTGACTCTGGGGGGGTTTTGGGGTCCCAGGGGGGTTTTGGGGTGCCCCGGTGACTCTGGGGTCCCCAAAGGGATTTGGGGTCCCTGGGTGGGATTTTGGGGTCCCTGTGGGAGGTTTTGGGGTCCCTGGGGGGTTTTGGGGTGCCCCAGGAGGGCTCAGGGTTTCGGGGTGACTCTGGGGGGGCTTTGGGGTCCCTGGGGGTTTTTGGGGTGCCCAGGGGGGTTTTGGGGTGCCCCGGTGACTCTGGGAGGTTTTGGGCTCCCCAGGGGGGGTTTTGGGGTGCCCCAGGAGGGGTCAGGGTTTTGGGGTGCCCAGGGGGGGGTTTTGGGGTGCCCAGGAGGGGTCAGGTTTTCGGGGTGACTCTGGGGTCCCTGTGGGAGGATTTGGGGTCCCTGGCGGGGATTTTGGGGT
>JAQJZH010000067.1:0-30818 GCA_028020825.1 Podargus strigoides | reverse complement strand
GGACCCCCCAACCCCCCCCCCCAGGATCCCTTGGGACCCCCAAACCCCCTTAGGCCCCCCCAAACCCCCCGTGTTCCCCGTTAGCCCCCCCAGATCCTCTCCAGGACCCCAAAATCCCCCTTAGGACCCCCAAACCCCCTTAGGACCCCTGTATCCCCCCCAGGACCCCCCCAAGATCCCTTAGGACCCCCCCAAACCTCCTCTAGGACCCCTATATCCCCTATACCCCCCCCAGGACCCTTTAGGACCCCCCAAACCCCCCCAGGACCCCCAGGACCCCCCAACCTTGGGGTCCTTCTCGTAGTAGTACTGCTGGGTGCGCAGCCAGCGCCCCACGAGGACCCCAGAACCCCTTAGGACCCCCCAAACCCCCTATAGCACCCCTATATCCTCCCCAGACCCCCTGTATTCCCCTCTAGGACCCCCCAGGACCCCCCCAGGACCCCTTGGGACCCCCCACCTTGGGGTCCTTCTCGTAGTAGTACTGCTGGGTGCGCAGCCAGCGCCCCACGAGGACCCCAGACCCCCCTATATCCCCCCTATATCCCCCCTATAACCCCTATATCCCCCCCCAGGACCCCCTATATCCCCCCCAGGACCCCCTGTATCCCCCTCCAGGACCCCCCAGGACCCCCCAGGACCCTTGGGACCCCCCAAACCTTGGGGTCCTTCTCGTAGTAGTACTGCTGGTGTGCGCAGCCAGCGCCCCACGAGGACCCCAACCCCCTATAGCCCCCCTATATCCCCCTGTATCCCCCCCTAGGGCCCCCCAGGACCCCCCAAACCCCCTGTATTCCCCTTTAGGGCCCCCCAAACCCCCCCAAACCCCCCCAGGACCCCCCCAGGACCCCTTGGGACCCCCCCAACCTTGGGGTCCTTCTCGTAGTAGTACTGCTGGGTGCGCAGCCAGCGCCCCACGAGGACCCCAGACCCCCTATATCCCCCCTATATCCCCCCTAGGACCCCCCAAATCCCCCAGGACCCCCCAAATACCCCCAGGACCCCCTTGGGACCCCCCAGGACCCCTTGGGACCCCCTAAACCCCCCCACCTTGGGGTCCTTCTCGTAGTAGTACTGCTGGGTGCGCAGCCAGCGCCCCACGAGGACCCCAATCCCCTATAGCCCCCCCAAACCCCCTATATCCCCCCTATATCCCCCCCAGGACCCCCTTGGGACCCCCCAGGACCCCTTGGGACCCCCCAAACCCCCCAACCTTGGGGTCCTTCTCGTAGTAGTACTGCTGGGTGCGCAGCCAGCGCCCCACGAGGTGGTCGCGCACGGTGTGTGCCAGCGCCTGGAAGTAGTCGCGCGCGGTGGCCACGTTGCGGTCCTTGACCAGGGTGAAGTGCAGGTGCCGGTTGAAATTCTTCTTCAGCTCCGCCACGTTCTCGGCCCCCGCCAGCCCCGCACGCTGATCTGCCGCCGCCGGCTCCTGGTCCGACAGGGGCCGCGCCATCCCGGGGGCCTGGGGGGTTTGGGGGGGACTTGGGGGGTCCTGAGGGGTCCTGGGGGGGACTTGGGGGGTCCTGAGGGGACCCTAAGGGGGTCTGAAGGGGGCTTGGGGGGTCCTTGAGGGACCCTAGGGGGGCCTAAAGGGGGTTTGGGGGGGTCCTGGAGGGGTTTGGGGGTCCTGGGGGGGATTTGGGGGGTCCTGGGGGGACCCTAGAGGGGTCTAAAGGGGGTTTGGGGGGTCCTGGGGGACCCTAGGGGGGCCTAAGGGGGTTTGGGGGGGTACTGGGGGGACCGGGGGGTTTGGGGGGTCCTGAGGGGACCCTAAGGGGGTCAGAAAGGGGGTTTGGGGGGTCCTGAAGGGTTTTTGGGGTGACCCTAGAGGGGTCGAAAGGGGGCTTGGGGGGTCCTTGAGGGACCCTAGGGGGGCCTAAAGGGGGTTTGGGGGTCCCTGGGGGGTTTTGGGGGGACCCTAGAGGGGTCTGAAGGGGGTTTGGGGGGCCCTGGTAGGGTCCTGGTGGGGTTTGGGGTGCTAAGGTGGAATACGGGGGTCCCAGAGGGGGTTTTGGGGGGTCCCAGAGGGGGTTTTGGGGTTCCCGGGGGGGCCGCGGGGTTCGCAGGGGTCACTGGGGGCGCGGGGGGGGGGCAGGGGGCCCTGGTTTGGGGGCTCGGGGGGGCTCTGGGGGCTCCGCAGGGTCCTGGGGCTCCGGGGGGGCCGGGGGAGCCCCGCAGGCTTTGAGGGCCGGGGTCATTAATTATTCATGAGGGGGCGGGGCTCACACAGGACACGCCCCCTCCCCTTCCCCCCGCACCCCCTCATAGGCCCCCCCACCCCGAATCATTCACGAGGGGGGGGCGGGGCCCAGCGATGGCCACGCCCCCTCCCCCACACACCCGTAAGAGGGGGCACCACCTCATTAATTATTCATGAGGGGGCGGGGCACGCACCCACCCCCCCATAGCACCCCTCCCCCCCCCGAGGTCGCGACATTTGGGGTGATTGACAGCGACAGGGGGTGGGGGAGGGGATGCCCCCCCCTTCCCTTTCCCCTCCCCCCCTTCCCCTCCCCCTCCCCCCCTTCCCCTCCCCCCCCCCGCGGTTCGCATTTCGCTGTGGGGGGGGAGGGGAAACCCGAGCCCGCAGGTGGGGGAGGGGCGCGAGACAGAGGCGGACACGGGGTGGGGGAGGGGCCCCGTTTATTCATACACAAAAGAAAGCGCGGGGGGAGGGGCGGGGGGGCTGGTGGGGGAGGGGACCCACAATTGGGGGGGGGGGGGGTAACGACGCTGCCCCTCCCCCCCCCCCCCCCCCCTTCTCGTTGAGCGGCGGCGCTGGGGCGGGGGGAGGGGCAGGGCCGGCGCGGGGCGGGGGAGGGGCGGCCTCAGTTCTGGGGGGGCGGCGGGGGCGGGGCGGGGGGCATGGCGAAGGGGGGCAGGGCGGGCACCCCCATGCCCATCATGGTGACGAAGTTAGAAGGGTCCATGGGGGGAGGGGGCGGGGGCGGCGGGGGGGGGCGGCGGGGGAGGGGCGTACATCATAGCCCCCCCGGAGCCAGGGGGGGGTGGGGGCGGGGGCGGGGGGGCCCCGGGGGGGGAGGGGCGGCTGCACCCCGGGGGGCAAAGGCACCATGGAAGGGTTGCCGGGTAAGGGGGGGGGGGGGGCGGGGGAGGGGCCCCCCCCGAAGAAGCTCCCCCCGGGGCCCCCCCCGCCGGTCCCGCACCCCCCGCCCCCGATCCCCCCCCCCGCCCCCCCCCGCAGGGCCCCCCCCCCGCCCCCGGGGCCCCCCCCGGTTGCTGCCAGGGGGGGAGGGGCGCGCTGCCAGCGCTGGCGCTGCTCGTCGTACCTGGGGGGAGGGGCGGCGGTTAATTACGGCGGGGGTTAACGAGGGGGGAGGGGGAATTAACCCCGTGCCAATCAGGGGAGGGGGCGTGGCTTAATTTGGGGGGCCACCCCCCCTGTGAGGTGCAGGGGGCCCCAAAACCACCCAGACCCCCCCACCGTGGGCACCCCCCCCCAGCGTGACCCCGCCCCCACCCATCCCCCTCCCCCCCACAGCCCAGGCCCCACCCCCACCCTGCCAGCCCCAGCCCCGCCCCTTCCCCCACAGCCCCGCCCACCCCATTACCCCCACCCCCTCTGTTCAGCCCCTCCCCTTCCCCTGCAACCCCGCCCCCATTAGCCCCGCCCCCACCTGGCTGCCAGCCCAGGCCCCGCCCCCCATTTCCCTTTAACCCCGCCCCTTTCCCTTAGGCCCTGCCCACTCCCCGTGTAGCTCCACCCCTTTCCTGTTAGCCCCGCCCTTCCCCACAGACCACGCCCCCTTCCCCCCTTAGGCCCCGCCCACTCGGCTGCCAGCCCAGCCCCCCACCCATTTCCCTTTAACCCCGCCCATTCCCCATGTAGCTCCGCCCCTTTCCCTTTAACCACGCCTCTTTCCCTTTAACCACGCCCCCTCTCAACCCCGCCCACTCACTTGGCTGCCAGCCCAGCCCCCATAGCCCATTCCCCCATGTAACCCCGCCCCCTTTCCCCACAGGCCCCGCCCCTTTCCCATAGACCCCGCCCCCTCTCCCTTTAGCCCCGCCCACTCACTTGGCTGCCAGCCCATTCCCCATGTAGCTCCGCCCATTTCCCCTTAGCCCCGCCCCCTTTCCCTTAGCCCCGCCCCCTTTCCCCTCAGGCCCCGCCCACTCACTTGGCTGCCAGCCCAGCCCCCATAGCCCATATAACCCCGCCCATTCCCCATTAGGCCCCGCCCATTCCCCACAGGCCCCGCCCCCTTTCCCCTCAGGCCCCGCCCACTCACTTGGCTGCCAGCCCATTCCCCATGTAGCTCCGCCCATTTCCCCTTAGCCCCGCCCCCTCTCCCTTTAGCCCCGCCCACTCACTTGGCTGCCAGCCCATTCCCTATGTAGCTCCGCCCATTTCCCCTTAGCCCCGCCCCCTTTCCCTTAGCCCCGCCCCCTTTCCCCTCAGGCCCCGCCCACTCACTTGGCTGCCAGCCCAGCCCCCATAGCCCATATAACCCCGCCCATTCCCCATTAGGCCCCGCCCATTCCCCACAGGCCCCCGCCCCCTTTCCCCTCAGGCCCCGCCCACTCACTTGGCTGCCAGCCCATTCCCCATGTAGCTCCGCCCATTTCCCCTTAGCCCCGCCCCTTCCCCTTAGCCCCGCCCCCTCTCCCTTTAGGCCCCGCCCACTCACTTGGCTGCCAGCCCAGCCCCCATAGCCCATATAACCCCGCCCATTCCCCATTAGGCCCCGCCCATTCCCCACAGGCCCCGCCCCTTTCCCCCCTCAGGCCCCGCCCACTCACTTGGCTGCCAGCCCCTTTCCTTTAACCCCGCCCCTTTCCCTTTAACCCCGCCCCTTTTCCCACAGGCCCCGCCCCTTTCCCACAGGCCCCGCCCACTCACTTGGCTGCCAGCCCAGCCCGCTGGAGCTGCTGGGGGGGGGCGGCTGCTGCTGCCATGGGGGGAGGGGCCCGGAGGGGGGGGGGCGGCGGCTGCCCACCGGGGGGGGGGCGGGGGGGGCAGCATAGCCAAGGGCGGCGGCATCAAACCTGGGGGGGGGGCGAGAGGGGGGTACAATTGGGGGGGGGTCAGTGGGGGGGGGTGTCCATTGTTGGGGGGGGTCGGTACAATTGGGGGGGGTCAGTATGGGGGGGGGGGGATCCATTGTTGGGGGGTCGGTACAATTGGGGGGGGGGTCAGTGGGGGGCAGGTGTCCATTGTTGGGGGGGGTCGGTACAATTGGGGGGGGGTCAGTGGGGGGCAGGTGTCCATTGTTGGGGGGGGTCGGTACAATTGGGGGGGGGGTCAGTATGGGGGGGGTGTCCATTGTTGGGGGGTCGGTACAATTGGGGGGGGGTCAGTGGGGGGGGTGTCCATTGTTGGGGGGTCGGTACAATTGGGGGGGGGGTCAGTGTTTATGTGGGGTCCGTTTTTGGGGGGCTCAGTATGTGGGGGGGGCAGTGTCAATTGGGGGGGGTCTTGATTTGGGGGGTCCCACATTTGGGGGGTGTCAGTGGTTATTTTGGGGGGTTTCAGTACATTTCAGGGGGTGTCAGTGGGTATGGGGGGGTCAGTCCATATTTTGGGGTGTCAGAGTACATTTTTTGGGGTGTCAGTGTAAATTTGGGGTGTCAGTGTCAATGGGGGGGTCAGTACATTTTGGGGTGTCAGGGTACATTTTTGGGGTGTCAGTGTCAATGGGGGGGGCACACATTTTTGGGGTGTCAGGGTACATTTCGGGGTGTCTCTCACCTTTTCCCTGGTGCAGGCGGTACAGCCCAGCGCCCCCCCCCGCGTTGCCCAGGTACTGATCTTGGGGATGAGCGAGCGCCGCCTTAGGGGGGGGGACCCCCAAAACACACAAACCCCCCCCCAAAACACACAACCCCCCCCAAAACACCCCCGACCCCCCCAACCCCAAAACACCCCCCACCCAGCACCCCTCCAACCCCCCCCAGCACCCCCCCCCCCAAAATCCCCCCACCCCCCCAGCCCAAACCCCCCCACCCACCAAACCCCCCTCACCCCCCCCATTTTTACCCCCAATCCCCCCAAACGCCCTTTTTAACCCCAAAAATCGCCCCTCCAAGCCCCCCCCCACCCCCAAAGTCCCCTTTTCCACCCCAAAACCCCCTCCCCCCTCCAACCCACCCCACTTTTACCCCAAATCCCCTTTTCTCACCCCAAACCCCCCTCCCCCTCCCCCAATGCCCACTTTAAACCCCCAAACCGCCCCACCCCCACCCCAAATCCCCCCTTTTTTCACCCAAACCCCCCTCCCCCCCCCCTTTGGCCCCCCCCTTACCCATGTGGTGCCCCCCGGGGTGCCCGGGCGGGGGGGGGTGCGGCCCCTGCCCCAGGGGGGGGTGGTGGTGGGGGCCCATCCAGGGCGGGGGGGGGCCCGTTGGGGTTGTGCTGGAGGGGGTGGTGCCCCCCCCCCGCACCCCCCCCGCCGCCGCCCCCTCCCCCGCCGCCCCCCACGGCCATGGGGTGGGGGAAGGGGTGGGGGGGGCCCCCCCGCGCCGCCCCCCTCCCCCGGCGCCGTGCAGGGCGTGGTAGGGGCGGGGCTCCCCGCTCAGCCAGGGGGGGCGGCTCTGGGGGGGGAGGGCGGAGTTAGGGGGGTGCAGGGGGGGCCAGGGGGGGTTGGGGGGTGGGAGGGTTTGGGGGGGCAGGGTGGGGTCGGGGGGGGTGCAGGGGGTTTTGGGGTCCCACTCACAGCGGGGGGGTTGCTGGGCGGGTGGTGTGGGTTCGGAGGGGTTATGGGGGGGTCAGGTGGGTTCAGGGGAGATTATGGGGGGGCTCAGAGAGGTTTTGGGGGTTCAGGGAGGATTTTGGGGGTTCAGGGAGGATTTTTGGGGTTCAGGCAGGTTTTGGGGTGCCACTCACCGCGGGGGCGGAGCTGGGCGGGCGGTGGGCGCTGGCCAGGGGGCTGTTGTTGGGGGTTGTGGGGGCGGTGTGGGGTTGTTGGGAGGTTCAGGGGGTTCAGGGAGGTTCAGGGGGTTATGGGGGGTTCAGGGATGATTTTTGGGGTTCAGGCAGGTTTTGGGGTGCCACTCACCGCGGGGGCAGAGCTGGGCGGGCGGTGGGCGCTGGCCAGGGGGCTGTTGTTGGGGGTTGTGGGGGCTATGGGTGGTTCAGGGGACGGTGTGGAGTTGTTGGGGGGTTCAGGGGGGGTTCAGGGGGCTCAGGGATGATTTTTGGGGTTCAGGCAGGTTTTGGGGTGCCACTCACCGCGGGGGCGGAGCTGGGCGGGCGGTGGGCGCTGGCCAGGGGGCTGTTGTTGGGGGTTGTGGGGGCGGTGTGGGGTTGTTGGGAGGTTCAGGGGGTTCAGGGAGGTTCAGGGGGTTATGGGGGGTTCAGGGATGATTTTTGGGGTTCAGGCAGGTTTTGGGGTGCCACTCACCGCGGGGGCAGAGCTGGGCGGGCGGTGGGCGCTGGCCAGGGGGCTGTTGTTGGGGGTTGTGGGGGCTATGGGTGGTTCAGGGGACGGTGTGGAGTTGTTGGGGGGTTCAGGGGGGTTCAGGGGGCTCAGGGATGATTTTTGGGGTTCAGGCAGGTTTTGGGGTGCCACTCACCGCGGGGGCGGAGCTGGGCGGGCGGTGGGCGCTGGCCAGGGGGCTGTTGTTGGGGGTTGTGGGGGCGGTGTGGGGCTATGGGCGGTTCAGGGGGCGGTGTGGGGCTATGGGGGGGGGTTCAGGGGGTTATGGGGGGCTCAGGGATGATTTTTGGGGTTCAGGCAGGTTTTGGGGTGCCACTCACCGTGGGGGTGCTGCTCGGCGGGCGGTGGGCGCTGGCCAGGGGGCTGTTGTTGGGGGTTGTGGGGGCTATGGGCGGTTCAGGGGGCGGTGTGGGGTTGTTGGGAGGTTCAGGGGGTTCAGGGGGTTCAGGGAGGTTCAGGGGGCTCAGGGATGATTTTTGGGGTTCAGGCAGGTTTTGGGGTGCCACTCACCGCGGGGGCGGAGCTGGGCGGGCGGTGGGCGCTGGCCAGGGGGCTGTTGTTGGGGGCGGCGTTGGCGCTCAGGGCCACGGGCGCCTCGCCCAGCTCGGCCATCAGGGACAGGTACTCCTTGTCCATGCGCGCCTTGTCCTGCGCCGACTGCGGGTCCCCGGGCCTGGGAAAGCGGGGGGTCAGGGGGACCCCGAAAGAGACCCCCCAGGGAGAGACCCCCCCCCCCAGGGAGAGACCCCCCCAGAGCAGAGACACCCCCCCAGGACAAAGAGGGGACCCCCCCCTCCGCACCACCCCCACTCCCTGTCCCCCCTTTTGGGGTGCCCGCTCTGTGCCCCCAACCCCTTCCCCAGGAGTCCGGGGGGGTTTGGGGGTTCAGGGGGAGAGTTTGGGGGGTCCCCCTTGGGTGTAAAAGGGGGGGACCCCCCCCTCTCTGTGCCCCTTCCCCCCCTTCTCAGCACTGCGGGTTCTCAGCCCTGGGGGTTCATGGGGGGCAGTTTTGGGGTCCCCACGGCTGTGGTTTTCAGGGTCCCCAGGGCCAGTTTGGGGGTGTTTTTGGGGTCCCCAGGGCCGTTGTTTCAGGGTCCCCAGGGCCGTGGTTTCGGGGTGTTTCAGGGTCCCCAGGGCCATGTTTCGGGGTCCCCAGGGCCATTGGGTTTCGGGGTGTTTTGGGGTTCCCACGGCCGTGGTTTCGGGGCAGTTTCGGGGTCCCCAGGGCCATTGGATTTCGGGGTGTTTCGGGGTCCCCAGGGCTGTTGTTTTGGGGTGTTTTTGGGGTCCCCAAGGCTGTTGTTTCAGGGTGTTTCGGGGTCCCCAGGGCCATGGTTTCGGGGCAGTTTCGGGGTCCCCAGGGCCGTTGGGTTTCGGGGTGTTTCAGGGTCCCCAGGGCCATGGTTTTGGGGTCCCCAGGGCCATTGGGTTTCGGGGTGTTTCGGGGTCCCCAGGGCCGTGGTTTCGGGGTGTTTGGGGTCCCCAGGGCCATTGGGTTTCGGGGCAGTTTCGGGGTCCCCAGGGCCATTGGGTTTCGGGGTGTTTTGGGGTCCCCAGGGCCATGTTTTGGGGTGTTTTTGGGGTCCCCAGGGCCATGGTTTCAGGGTGTTTTGGGGTGCCCAGGGCCATGGTTTCGGGGTGTTTCGGGGTGCCCAGGGCCATGTTTCGGGGTCCCCAGGGCCATTGGGTTTCAGGGTGTTTTGGGGTCCCCCGGCCGGTTTCGGGGCGCCCTACCTGGCGAACTTGCAGTCGGAGGCGATGTGCCCGGCGCCCCCACACTTGGTGCACACGGTGGTGTTGGTGATGCTGCGCGTCTCCGTGCTCTGCCAGGGCCGCAGGATGCTGCGGGGGGGGGGGGGGGGGGGTTAGTTTGGGGGGGGTCGCCGTGATTTTGGGGGTGTGTGTGTTCATTTTGGGGTGGTTCATGGTGATTTTGGGGGGGTTCATGGTTATTTTGGTGGTGTGCAGTTAATTTTAGGGGTGTGCGGTTAATTTTGGGGGGTTCATGGTGGTTTTGGGGTGTGTGTGGTGATTTTGGAGTGGTTTGCAGTCATTTTGGGGGGTTCGTGGTGATTTTGGGGTGGTCTGTGGCTATTTTGGGGGTGTGTGTGGTTAATTTTGGGGGTCTGTGGTTATTTTGGGGGGTTCGCAGTGGTTTTGGGGCAGTTTGCAGTGATTTTGGGGTGGTTCGCAGTGATTTTGGGTGTGTGTGGTTATTTTGGGGGGGTGTGGTTAATTTTGGGGCCGTTTGCGGTGATTTTGGGGGTGTGTGGTTAATTTTGGGGGGTTCACGGTGATTTTGGGGCGGTTTGCAGTGATTCTGGGGATGTGTGGTTAATTTGGGGAGGGGTCTGTGGTAATTTTGGGGTGGTCTGTGGTGATTTTGGGGGTGTGTGTGTTCATTTTGGGGCGGTTTGCGGTGATTTTGGATGTGTGTGGTTATTTTGGGGGTGCGTGGTTAATTTTGGGGTGGTTTGCGGTGATTTTGGGAGGGCTTGCGATGATTTTGAGGGTGTGTGGTTAATTTTGGGGGTGTGTGTGGTTAATTTTGGAGGTGTGTGGTTAATTTTGGGGGGTTCACGGTGATTTTGGGGTGGTTTGCAGTGATTTTGGGGGTGTGTGTGTTCATTTTGGGGGTGTGTGGTTATTTTGGGGCCGTTTGCGGTGATTTTGGGGGGGTTTGCAGTGATTTTGGGGGGGTTTGCAGTGATTTTGGGGGGGTTTGCAGTGATTTTGGGGGGTTCACAGTGATTTTGGGGGTGTGTATGGTTAATTTTGGGGGTGTGTGGTTAATTTGGGGGGGTCTGTGGTGATTTTGGGGTGCGGTCGGGGCCCTCACCGGTTGTCATCCTCCCGCAGGGTCCCGTTGAGCCGCGCCAGCTCCCGCAGCTGCATCTTGCGCAGGTCGTTCTGGTCCTCGGGGGTCTCGATGCCCTGCTTCAGGATGTTGCGGATCTGGGGGGCACGGGGGGCTCAGCGGGGGGATTCGGGGGGGACCCCCCGCCCCCCCACCCCGCGGGGCGCCCCCAAACCTGCTCCACGGCCTTCTTGACGTTCTCCATGGTGTTGGCGGTGACCAGGGCGTGCAGCGGCTCGTCCTCGCCCGGCAGCATCTGCCCGTCCTTGCGGCCCACCTTGCCCTCCTTCACCGAGCCCTTCCCGCGGATCATGATCTTGGCGCTGCACTCCTTCTCGATGTTCTTCAGCGTGTTCCCCCTGTGGGCACCCCGCTCTCAGGGGGGCCCCATGCTGAGGGGGACCCCCACACCCGGGGAGGGACCCACAGACCCGGGGAGGGACCCACAGACCCGGGGAGGGACCCCCAGATTGAGGGGGGACCCCACATCCCCAGGGGAACCAGCGCAGACACCCAGAGCGTGGCGCCTGCTGGTGGTACCGTAGGGAGGAGCTGGGGACCCAGAGGAGCCCTGGCCTCGTTAAGGCCCGGGGTAATTAACAGCCCCCCCCCAATTATTTTGGGGTACAAACTCTACAGGGGGAGGGGAAGGGGGTCCTGCGCCCCAGTTCTGGAGGGGAACCCCCACATCCCACTGGGACACCCCCAGTGGCAGAGCCGATGTGGGACCCCATGGTGGGAGCTGGGGACCCAGAGGAGCCCCTGCCTCGTTAAGGCCCGGGGTAATTAACAGCCCCCCCCACCCAATTATTTTGGGGTACAAACTATATAGGGGGAGGGGAAGGAGGTCCTGCACCCCAGTTCTGGAGGGGAACCCCCACATCCCACTGGGACACCCAGTGTGGGACCTGGGGACCCAACAGATCCCCGGCTTCGTTAAGGCCTGCAGTAATTAACACCCCCCCCAACAATTATTTTACGGGATGCTGAGGGGGGGTACACCTCAAAGAACGGGCTCCTGCACCCCAATTTTGGGGGGGAACCCCCACACCCCACTGTGACACCCCCAGTGGGACTGGAGCTGGGCCCCAGCACCCCGGGTTCGTTAAGGCCGGCGGTAATTAAGGCCTGGCCTCATTAAGGGCCCGGCCACTGACTGGGGGGGGCACTTAGGGGGGACCCACACCCCAGTGGGGGGGGGCACACCAGCACGGGGCTCGTTAGTGGGGTTCGTTAGCGAGGGGTTAACAAGGGGGGCTCGTTAGCGAGGGGGGTCGTTAGCGTGCTCGTTAACGCACCGGGGCCCGATGAGGAGCCCCACGAAGTTGATCTCGGGGTACTCGTCCTGCGGGATCATCACTTTGTCGCTCACCCGCGTCGCCGGCGGCCTGGGGGGCACAGAGGGGGGAAAGGCCCCAAAACGGCTTTAATTCACCCCAAAACCAACCCGGCACCCCGAACGGGGTGGGGCACCCCAAAACGGCGGCAGTTCGCCTCAGGGCTCCACAGATTCGCCACAAAACCCCACAGACACCCCAAAACCCCCCAGATTCCCCCCAACACCCCCCAAGATACCCCAAAACCCCCAGACACCCCAAATACCCCCATACTCCCCCCCAAACACCCCAAAACCCCCTGGATTCACCCCAAAACCACCCAGACACCCCAAATCCCCCCATACTCCCCCCCAAACACCCCAAACCCCCCTGGATTCACCCCAAAACCACCCAGACACCCCAAATCCCCCCATACTCCCCCCCAAACACCCCAAAACCCCCTGGATTCACCCCAAAACCACCCAGACACCCCAAATCCCCCCATACTCCCCCCCAAACACCCCAAAACCCCCTGGATTCACCCCAAAACCCCCAGATTCCCCCCCAGACACCCCAAAACCCCACAAATTCACCCTAAAACCCCCCCAGACACCCCAAAGCCTCTTGGATTCCCCCCAACCCCCCCAAACACCCCCCAGATTCCCCCCAAAACCCCCAGATTCCCCCAAACCCCTTGGATTCCCCCCAAAAGCCTCCAGATGCCCCCCAAAACCCCCTGGATTCCCCCCCAGACATCCCAAACCCCCTTGGATTCCCCCCAAAACCCCCCAGACACCCCAAACCCCTCCCAGATTCACCCCAAAACCCCCCAGACACCCCAAAACCCCCTGGATTCCCCCCCAAAACCCCCCAGTTCCTCCCCCAGACACCCCAAACCCCCCCCCACACCCCAAAACCCCCCCAGACCCCCCAAAACCCCCCTCACTTGTAGTCGGCGGGGGGCTTGAAGTCGGGGTTCAGCGCCACCATCTCGGTGATGAGCGTGTGCCGCTCCTCCTCCAGCTTCTTGCGCGTGCGGAACTCGCGCGTGTTCAGCCGCTTCCCCTCGCTGTTGTAGATGGGCTCGGGGGAGGGCGACCTGGGGGGGGGGGGGTGTCGTTAATTACCGCTAATTGCCCTCCCCGCCTCGCCCCCCCCCACCCCCGCGGCGACTGGGGGGAAAGCGGGGGCGTTCGGGGCCGCTGCGCCCCCCCACAAGCGGCATTTTTGCCCGTTCCTGCCCGTTCTAACAGCGGAAGTGGTGGTTTTTGGTGGCGGGGGGTGGTTTTGGGGGGAACGGGGGGGTTTTGGCGACGCGGCGGCTACGGAGGGAAGAGTCAAGGTCGCGGTAGCTGAGCCGACATCGGGGTGAGAAAAATGAGGATTAGGGTCAAAAAAATCATCAGAGTCAGAATGATCAGAATTAAAGTCCCCCACGCGTCGCGGCTCCTGCGGGAGGGGTTAAACCGCCCTTTTTTTGTCCCTTTTTTTCCCAAAATTGCGAATTTTGGACGAGGCTGAAAGAAGAGATTAAAGCGGATAAAAAACCAAAAAAAAAAAACCAAAAACAACCATCTCTCTCTTTTTTTTTTTTTTTTTTTTTTTTTTTTTGGGGTGAAAAAGAGCTTTTTTCGGCATTAAACCCCGCTGGCACCGCCGTCCTCCGCGGCCTGGAGGCGAAACCAAGGTCATCACCGCTGGGAACCGGCAATTAACCATAATTAACCACGGCAATTAGCGCTAACGACGCGCGGCTCGCTAACGACGCTGGGCCCGGCGGCTGCAGAGGAGCAAGCACGGTTATTGCCCGTTTCCCAGCTTTTTTACCCCAAAACGTGAGCGTCACACACCTCCCCCCGCCCCACACCCCAACCCTCCCCCCACACCGGCTCATTAGGGGGCGCCTCGTTAGGCCGCGCCCTCGTCAAGGGGGGGCCCCTTCGTTAGGGGCCCCTTCGTTAAGGCCGCCGCGGGGTGAGGGACCCCCGCTGGAAAAGGGGGGGAATCGCCCGTTTTTACCCAAATCGGGGGGAAATGAAGGGCAATTAATGGCCTGCTGACGTAATTAATTATCGGGGGGGGGTTGGGGGGGGGGGATTTATGATCCGCTGAGGTAATTAATTCCCTCAGCAAATGATTAACACCCTCCATGGTTAATTATCTCCTAGGGATAACTGATAATCTCCTCAGGTAATTCGTTACCTGCCCAGGGTAATTAATAATCCACGGGGCAATTACCAAGGGGGCGGGGGTAACTAATGAGGAGACGGGACAATTAACGACCTCAATGGCAACAAATGAGGAGGGAGAATAATTAATGACCTTATAAAGGCAGCTAATGAGGAGTGGGGTAATTAACGAGCTCGTGGGGGCAACTAACAACAGGGTGGGGGTCATTAACGAGCTCATGGGGATCATTAATGGGCTGCTGGGGGCAATTAACGATGGGGCAGGGCAATTAATGATGAGCAGCAACACCTAACGGGCTTGTGGGGGTAATTAACGATGGGGCAGGGCAATTAATGATGAGCAGCAACACCTAACGGGCTTGTGGGGGTAATTAACTATGGGGCAGGGCAATTAATGATGAGCAGGAACACCTAATGGGCTTGTGGGGGTAATTAACTATGGGGCAGGGCAATTAATGAGGAGCAGGAACACCTAACGAGCTTGTGGGGGTAATTAACTATGGGGCAAGGCAATTAATGATGACCAAGAACACTTAACAGGCTTGTGGGGGTAATTAACTATGGGGCAGGGCAATTAATGAGGAGCAGGAACACCTAATGGGCTTGTGGGGGTAATTAACTATGGGGCAGGGCAATTAATGAGGAGCAAGAACACCTAACGGGCTTGCAGGGGTAATTAACTATGGGGCAGGACAATTAATGATGACCAGGAACACCTAACGGGCTTGCGGGGGTAATTAATAAGAGAGCAGGACAATTAATGATGACCAGGAACACCTAACGGGCTTGTGGGAGGTAATTAATTAGGGAGCAGGACAATTAATGATGAGCAGGAACACCTAACGGGCTTGCGGGGGTAATTAACTATGGGGCAGGGCAATTAATGATGAGCAGGAACACTTAACAGGCTTGTGGGGGTAATTAACTATGGGGCAGGGCAATTAATGATGAGCAGGAACACTTAACAGGCTTCTGGGGGTAATTAACTATGGGGCAGGGAAAGCTAACGAGGAACTACTGAGCTCGTGGAGGCCATTAGTGACGGGCGGGGCTAATTAACGGGCTGGGGGTAATTATCCCCCCGCCAATCATCCCCCGAGGGGGCGGTGCCCGGTGCCCCGCGGACCAATCAGCGATGCCCTGCGGGGGGGCGGGACATGGCGCCCCGCGGACCAATGGGGGCGCAGTGCCGTGCCGGGGGGCGTGGCCGGGCGCCCCGCGGGCCAATCAGCGATGCCCTGCGGGGGGGCGGGACATGGCGCCCCGCGGACCAATGGGGGCGCGGTGCCGTGCCGGGGGGCGTGGCCGGGCGCCCCGCGGGCCAATCAGCGATGCCCTGGCAGGGGGCGTGGCCGGGCGCCCCGCGGACCAATGGGGGCGCGGCGGGCGGGGGTCCCTCGAGCGGCGGGCGGGGCGGTGGGGGGTGCGGGGCGGGCGGGGGTCCCGACCTGTCCTCGGGGTTTGGGGGGATCCCCAGGTCTCCCGTGCGCAGTTTGCGGGTCAGGTCTTCGATCTGCAGTTGCACTGGAAGAAACCCCGTTAGGACAGGAGAGAAAACAACAAAAAAAAGAGAAAAAAAAAGAAAAGAAAACAAAAGAGAGAAAAAAAAAAAAAAAAAAAGGGTGGAGAAAAGACAGAATTACCAAAAAAAAAAGGACATTTCGGGTAAAAAACACATTCCTATACCAAAACCAGCGAGTTCTGCCTCAAAACCAACCGGCATTGCTGCCCGGGACCAGAGAGCATCGTAAAACACGGGATTTACGCTCAAATCAGGCGTTATCGTGAAAAAAGCGTATTATCGCCCTAAAACCACAGGTTACTGCCCTAAAATCAAACGTTATTGCCCTAAAATCACACCCTGTATGTAAAATCAAACGTTATTGCCCTAAAATCAAACGTTATTGCCCTAAAATCAAACATTATTACCTAAAATCAAACGTTATTGCCCTAAAATCACACCCTGTATGTAAAATCAAACGTTATTGCCCTAAAAATCAAACATTATTGCCTAAAATCAAACGTTATTGCCCTAAAATCACATGTTCATTTTGGCAAAACCATGTTATCACCCTAAAAATTCAACATTGTGATGAAAAAAAATCATATTGTTACCCTAAAATCAAGCGTTATTGTGAAAAAAGGGTATTATTAGCCCAAAATCAGACATTTTAAACCTAAAATCAGACATTTTAAACCTAAAATCAGACATTTTAAACCTAAAATCAAAATGTTATAAGGAAAACCACACATTATTATGCTAAAATCAGACATTGTTATCAAAAAAAGGCATTATTAACCTAAAATCAGACATTGTCATGAAAAAACACAGGTATTGCCATCAAAACCACACATTATCATGGTGAAATCAAACGTTTTTACCCTAAAATCAAACGTTATCAGGCTAAAATCAAACATTTTCATGAAGAACAGCAGAAGTTCCCAAAACGGGACGTTATCACCCTAAAACGAGGCGTGACCACGAGGAAAACCACACGTTATTACCAACAAAACCACGTTATTGGGGGAGAAGTGTCAGTTACCAAAACCCAGGCGTTTTTCCCCAGAACAGCAAATTGTCACTAAAAACAGCCATTTTCGCCGGAAAGCCCCGTTAGCACCAAACCCGGCCACTTTCACCTCAGAACCGGCGTGAGCCGAGAGCCAAACCTGCAGCTTCTGACCCCAAAACCCAGGTGGGTGGCAGAGAGCACAGTTAGTTACCCCAGAAATGACATTATTGTCTAAAACGGCGTTTCTGCCTCAAAAGGGACCCGGTTTGCCTCAAAGGGACCAGTTTTACCTCAAAGGGGACCGTTTTACCACAGAAAGGACCAGTTTTGCCTTAAAAGGGACCAGTTTTACCTCAAAAGGGACCGTTTTACCTCAGAAAGGACCAGTTTTACCTCAGAAAGGACCAGTTTTGCCTCAAAAGGGACCAGTTTTGCCTCAAAAGGGACCAGTTTTGCCTCAAAAGGGACCAGTTTTGCCTCAAAAGGGACCAGTTTTGCCTCAAAAGGGACCAGTTTTGCCTCAAAAGGGACCAGTTTTGCCTCAAAAGGGACCAGTTTTGCCTCAGAAAGGACCAGTTTTGCCTCAAAAGGGACCAGTTTTGCCTCAAAAGGGACCAGTTTTGCCTCAAAAGGGACCAGTTTTGCCTCAAAAGGGACCAGTTTTGCCTCAAAAGGGACTGTTTTACCTCAGAAAGGACCAGTTTTGCCTCAAAAGGGACCAGTTTTGCCTCAAAAAGGACCAGTTTTGCCTCAAAAAGGACCAGTTTTACCTCAAAAGGGACCATTTTACCTCAAAAGGGACAAGTTTTACCTCAAAAGGGACCGTTTTACCTCAAAAGGACCAGTTTTACCTCAGAAAGGACCAGTTTTACCTTAAAAGGGACCATTTTACCTCAAAAAGGACAAGTTTTACCTCAAAAGGGACCGTTTTACCTCAAAAGGGACCGTTTTACCTCAAAAGGGACCGTTTTACCTCAAAAGGGACCAGTTTTGCCTCAAAAGGGACCGTTTTGCCTCAAAAGGGACCGTTTTACCTCAAAAGGGACCGTTTTACCTCAAAAGGGACCGTTTTACCTCAAAAGGGACCGTTTTACCTCAAAAGGGACCGTTTTACCTCAAAAGGGACCAGTTTTGCCTCAAAAGGGACCAGTTTTACCTCAGAAAGGTCCAGTTTTGCCCCAAAAGGCACTGTTTTACCTCAAAAAGGACCAGTTTCCCTCAAAAGAGACTGTTACCTCAAAAGGGACCCATTTTGCCTCAGAAAGGACCAGTTTTACCTCAAAAGGGGCCCCTTTTACCTCAAAAAGGGAGCATTTCACCTCAAAACGGAGCATTTTACCTCAGAAAGGACCAGTTTTACCTCAAAAGGGACCTGGTTTGCCTCAGAAAGGACCAGTTTTGCCCCAAAAGGGACCGTTTTACCTCAGAAAGGACCAGTTTTGCCCCAAAATGGACTGTTTTACCTCAAAAAGGACCAGTTTCCCTCAAAAAGGACCCCTTTTACCCCAAAAAGGGAGCATTTTACCCCAAAAAGGCAGCATTTTACCTCAAAAGGCCCAAGTTTTGCCCCAGAAGGGACCATTTCACCTCAAAACGGGGCACCTTTCCCTCACAAACCAGCTCTACCCACCTAAACTCGCTCCTATCACTCCCCTAGGCCGGCGGTCTGACGCCCCACCCTTTTTCCCCAAAAGCCCCGTTTTTCCCGAAAAGCCCCGATTTCGCCCCAAAGCCCCGTTTTTCCCGAAAAGCCCCGTTTTCGCCCCAAAGCCCCATTTTTCCCGAAAAGCCCCGATTCCGCCCCAAAGCCCCCGCGTTACCGATGTAGGCGCGCTCCTGCTCGCGCGTGAGCCCGGGCGGGATGACCGTGGGCATGCCCGGGATCACCGTCTTCTGCTCCAGCGAGTCCTGGTTCCAGCGCGTGCGCTTCCGCTTCCGCGGGAACTCTGCGGGCGCCAAGACACGGGATTTGGGGTAAAATCATGGGGTTTGGGGGAAAAACGGGGTTTGGGGGAAAATCATGGGGTTTGGGGGAACTCTGCGGGCGGCAGAGAGCGGTCAGGGGGGGAAAATCGAGGGTTTGGGGGAAAACATGGGGGTTGGGGGGGAAACACGGGGTTGGGGGGGAAACTCGGGGTTTGGGGGGAAAACACGGCGTTTGGGGGAAAACACGGGGTTTGGGGGGAAATTGAGGGTTTTGGGGGAAAAACTGAGGGTTTGGGGGAAAAACGGGGTTTGGGGGAACTCTGCGGGCGGCAGAGACCAGTCGGGAGGGGAAACACGGGGTTTGGGGGAAAAACAGGGTTTGGGGGAAAAAACGGGGGTTTGGGGGAAAAAACGGGGGTTTGGGGGAAAAAACGGGGGTTTGGGGGAAAAAACGGGGGTTTGGGGGAAAAAACGGGGGTTTGGGGGAAAAAACGGGGGTTTGGGGGAACTCTGCGGGCGGCAGAGACCAGTCGGGAGGGGAAAACATAGGGTTTGGGGGAAAAAATGGGGTTTGGGGACAACAACAGGGTTTGGGGGAAAAAACAGGGTTTGGGGGAACTCTGCGGGCAGCACAGAGCGGTCATGAGGGGAAAAACAGGGTTTGGGGGAAAAAAACGGGGTTTGGGGGAAATAATGGAGGGTTTGGGGAAAAAACAGGGTTTGGGGCGAAAAAATCCGGGTTTGGGGGAAAAAATGGAGGGTTTGGGGAAAAAACGGGGTTTGGGGGAAATAATGGAGGGTTTGGGGAAAAAACGGGGCTTGGGGGGAAAAAAATCGGGTTTGGGGGGAAAAAATCCAGGTTTGGGGGGAAAAAATCCGGGTTTGGGGGGAAAAAATCCGGGTTTGGGGGGAAAAAACCCGAGGGTTTGGGCAAATTCAGGGGGAAAAGCCGGGTCTGGGCCAATTCGGAGGGTTTTGGGGGAAAAATCCCGGGTTTGGGCAAATGCACAGGATTTTAAGGGGAAAATGATGACTTTGGGCAACTTCAGAGGAAACGGAGAAAAAACTCTGAGCTGACAGGATTTTGGGGTAAAGAACCACAGATTTGGGCAAATTCAGGAGATTTGGGTGGAGAAACCCTGCATTTGGGCAATTTCAGAGGATTTGTGAGGAAAAAAACTCGTGTTTGGGGCAAATTCACGGGATTTGGGCAATTTCAGAGGATTTGTGAGGAAAAAAGCTCGGTTTTGGGGCAAATTCACGGGATTTGGGGGGAGAAACCCTGGATCTGGGCAACTCCAGGGGATTTCTGAGGAAAAAAACTCGGATATGGGCAAATTCATGGGATTTTAGGGAAGAAACCCCGGATTTGGGCAATTTCAGAGAATTTGTGAGGAAAAATCCTCGGGTTTGGGCAAATTCATGGGATTTGCGCAATTTCGGAGGATTTGTGAGGAAAAAAATCCGAGTTTTGGGGAAGAAACCTCGGATTTGGGCACATTCACGGGATCTGGGCAATTTCAGGGGATTTCTGAGAAAAAACTTCGGGTTTTAGGGGAAAAACCCTCGGGTTTCGGGAAATTCACGGGATTTGGGCGGAGGAACCCCGGGTTTCGGCAATTTCAGGGGATTTGTGAGGAAAAAAAAACGGGTTTTGGGGAAGAAACCTCGGCTTTGGGCACATTCACGGGATTTGGGGGGAGAAACCCCGGATTTGGGCAATTTCAGGGGATTCCTGAGGGAAAAAACCTCGGATTTGCGGGGGAAAAACTGGGGTTTGGGCAAATTCATGATATTTGAGAGATTTCGGACGATTTGCGAGGGGAAAAAAAACGGATTTTGGGGAAGAAACCTCGGGTTGCGGCAAATTGACGGGATTTGGGCGGAGAAACCCCGGATTTGGGCAATTTCGGGGAATTTGTGAGGGGAAAAAAAACGGGTGTGGGGGCAAACCCCTCGGGTTCGGTCAAACCCCCGGAACTGGGGTAAATTAACGCGATTTTGGGGCAAATCCCCGCGCCCGGCGCTGCCGCCGCGCGGCTCCGGGGCCACAAAATGGCGGCGGGGGGGGGGGGGGGCGGTGCCTGAGGGCGGCTCCGTGCCGGGCCCCGCGCTCGGTCCCGATAACCCCGGTAATCGCGATAACGACCCCGGTAACCCCGATAACGACCCCGATAACGACCCCGATAATCGCGATAACCCCGAGAGCCGCGGGCCCGTACCTGACCTCCGCGAGCCCTTGTGGCCGCCGCCCGCCCGCGCCGCCGCCGCCGCCGCCTCGGCCTGCCCGGGGCCGCTCTCCTCCGCCCGCGGCTGCAGCGGGACGAGCGCCGTGGACTGCGGCGGGGCCGCGGGCGGCTGCTGCGGGGGAGCGGCGGCGGGCGGCGGGGGCGCGGCGGCGGGCGGCGGGGCGGCGGGCGGGTCGTGGCCGGGCGGCGGCGAGGGGAAGCGGTACTGCCCGTAGGGAGCGGCGCCCGGCGGCTGCTGCGGGGCGGCGGCGGCGGAGGCCGGGGCCGGCTGCGTCTGCTGCGGAGCGGCCGCCGCTTGCGGCTGCGGCTGCGGCTGGGCCGGCGGCGGCGGCGGGGGGGGCGGCGGCTGCTGCGGCGGCGGCTGCGGCTGAGGCGGCGGCGGCGGCGGGGGAGGCGGCGGCGGCGGCGGCGGGAGCGCGGCGAAGGGGTAGGCGGCGGCCGCCATGGGGCCGAGCAGCGCGGCGGGGGCCGGAGCGGCGCCCGGCGGAGGCGGCGGCGGGCCGGGCAGGACGAAGCCGGGCTTCCCCGGCGGCGGGGGCGGGTGGAGCTTGCCCAGCGGCGTGGCGTTCGCCCCGGTCGCCATAGAGCCAGCCCCCACCCCCCGCGCCGCCGGCCTTCGCGAACCTTCCACGGCGGCGCGGCGCGGGCGCGGCGCCCATTGGCCGGGCGCCACGTCAATCAAAGCGCGGCCCTGCCGCTATTGGTGGGAGGGGCTGCCCGTCCGCGCGGCGCGCGCGGGGATTGGCCCGAGGGGGTGGGCGGGGCGGAGGGGCGGGGCCGTGGGGCGCTGGCGACGGGGATTGGTCGGCAGCGACGTCGCTCAGGCGCCGCGCGGGGGAGGGCGAGGGGGCGAGCGCTGATTGGGCGGCGCGGCGGAGGGCGGGCCCAGCGAGGGGGAGTGGAGCGCCGCCATTGGCCGAGCGCCGCCCCGCCCCTCGCCCCCGCACGGGGGGCGCCGGGAGACCCCGTGGCGGCCGGGCGGGCCGTCACACCCCCCCCCAGGGCGGCCGCTGATTGGCTCCCTCCGCCGTCGCTCGGGGACGGCGCCGCCCGATTGGCGGAGGTCCCGGTGGGGGGGCGGGCCCACGCCGAACCTCGCCGCGAAGCATCGCGAGATTTCGGGCACCCCCCGCGCGGGGCATCACGGGAATCCGCGCCCGAACCCCCCCCCCCCGGAGCCCCGAAATAAACGGAAACCACGGGAAAACGGCGGCGGTTTATTGGTGGTTATCGGTTATCGATCGATGGGTATCGGTTATTGATTGATCATCGGTTATTGATCATTGATCGTGGATCGGGGGGAGCCCCTGGAGCGGCCCCGCAGCCCGGACCCCCGAACCGCCGGGGGGCCCCAAACCCCCTGAGCCGCCTCCCCCGGCCCGGGGGGGGGGGGGGAGGGGGTGTCAGGGCCCTTCTGGAGCCTCTTGGGGACCCCCAGACCTCCCTGTACCCCTCTCCAAAGCCCCTTCCCTTAACCCTTGGGTCCCCCCCCATAACTTTCGGGGTCCCCCCAGATTTTGGGGGTGCCAGAGGGGGTCAGAGCCCCTTGCGGGGCCGCTTGAGGAACCCCAGTACCCCCTTTCCTCTTCCTCCACTCCACCTCAGACCCCCAGTGTCACCCCAAACCCCTCTCTAACCCCCCTGTACCCCCCTCTAACCCCCTTCCATTACCCCTTGCCCCGCCCCCCCCCGTGACTTTCGGGGTCCCCCCGGATTTGGGGGTGTCAGAGCCCTTCTAGAGCCTCTTGGGGACCTCCAGACCCCCCTGTACCCCCCTCTAACCCCCCTGTACCCCTCTCTTAACCCCCTCCCCTTACCCCTTGGCCCCCCCCGATAACTTTTGGGGTCCCCCCGGATGTTGGGGTGTCAGAGCCTCTTGCAGGGCTGCTTGGGGACCTCCAGACCCCCTCTACCCCCCTTTCCCCCCCCCCTCTGCTCCATCTCAGCCCCCCTGTACCCCCCTCTAACCCCCTTCCCTTACCCCTTGGCCCCCCCCGTGACTTTCGGGGACCCCCCCGGATTTGGGGGTGCCAGAGGGTGTCAGAGCCCCTTGCGGGGCCGCTTGAGGAACCCCAGTACCCCCTGTACCCCCTTTCCTCCTCCTCTATTCCACCTCAGACCCCCAGTGTCACCCCAAACCCCTCTCTAACCCCCCTGTACCCCTCTCTAACCCCCTTCCCTTAACCCTTGGCCCCCCCCCGTAACTTTTGGGGTCCCCCTAGATTTGGGGGTGTCAGGGCCCTTCTGGAGCCTCTTGGGGACCTCCAGACCCCCCTGTACCCCCCTCTAACCCCCCTTCCTTCAACTCCTGATCCCCCCTGTGACTTTTGGGGTCCCCCCCGGATTTGGGGGTGTCAGAGCCCCTTGGGGGCCGCTTCAGGAACCCCAGTACCCCCTTTTCCCCCCCTCTGCTCCATCTCAGCCCCCCTGTACCCCTCTCTAACCCCCTTCCCTTACCCCTTGCCCCCCCCCCGTGACTTTCGGGGTTCCCCCGGATGTGGGGGTGTCAGAGCCCCTTGCGGGGCCGCTTGAGGAACCCCCGTACCCCCTTTCCTCCTCCTCTATTCCACCTCAGACCCCCAGTGTCACCCCAAACCCCTCTCTAACCCCCCTTTACCCCTCTCTAACCCCCTTCCCTTAACCCTTGGGTCCCCCCCATAACTTTCGGGGTCCCCCCGGATGTTGGGGTGTCAGAGCCCCTTGCGGGGCCGCTTGAGGAAGCCCAGGACCCCCTGTACCCCCTTTCCCCCCCCCCTGCTCCATCTCAGCCCCCCAAACCCCCTGTACCCCTCTCTAACCCCCTCCCCTTACCCCTTGGCCCCCCCCCGTGACTTTCGGGGTCCCCCTAGATTTGGGGGTGTCAGGGCCCTTCTGGAGCCTCTTGGGCACCTCCAGACCCCCCCGTACCCCCTTCCAGACCCCCAGTGTCACCCCAAACCCCCCTGTACCCCCCTCTAACCCCCTTCCCTTAACCCTTGGGGCCCCCCCCATAACTTTCGGGGTCCCCCCGGATTTGGGGTGTCAGAGGGGGTCAGAGCCCCTTGCGGGGCCACTTGAGGAACCCCAGTACCCCCTTTTCCCCCCCTCTGCTCCATCTCAGCCCCCCTGTACCCCTCTCTAACCCCCTTCCCTTACCCCTTGGCCCCCCCCCATGACTTTCGGGGTCCCCCTAGATTTGGGGGTGTCAGAGCCCTTCTGGAGCCTCTTGGGGACCTCCAGACCCCCCTGTACCCCCCTCTAACCCCCCTGTACCCCTCTCCAAACCCCTGTACCCCTCTCTAACCCCCTTCCCTTCCCCCTTGCCCCCCCCCCATGACTTTCGGGGTCCCCCCCGATTTTGGGGTGTCAGAGCCCCTTGCGGGGCCGCTTGAGGAAGCCGCTGTAGTCGTTGGGGGCGGCGCGCTGGCGCTTGAGCTGCACCTGGGACTGGGCCGTGAGCTGCAGTTTGATGGCCGAGGAGTTGATTTTGGGGGCGCGCAGCAGCTCCTTCATCCCCTTCATCTTCTGGCTGCGGAACAGCAGCACCGGGCCCCCCCCCCGCCGCGGGGGGGCCGCCCCCCACACCGGGGGGCGACGGGGGGGGGGGCGGCGGGGGGGGGGGGGCTGGGGGTCGTCGGGGCGGGGGCGGGGGAGGGGCGGGGCGGCGGCGCTCCGGGGGTTTCTTGGGGGGCTGGGAGGGGGGGGGTGGGGGGGGCGGGGGGGGGGGGTGCGGGGGGCTGAGGGGGGGAGGGGGCTCCTGGGGCTTGGAGTCGCGGCGGGGGCCCCGGCGCCCCTCGCGGGGGGGGGGGGGACGAGGCCTCGGGGGGGTCGGGGTCCCGCGACAGCAGCGTCACCTTCTGCCGCACCTGGGGGGGGCACCCCTCAGTCCGACGGGGACCCCAAACCCCCAAACCCTCCAGGGACCCCCCTGAACCCCCAAACCCTCCAGGGACCCCCCCTGAACCCTCAAACCATCCAGGGACCCCCCCAAAGGGACCCTCCTGAACCCCCAAACCCATCCAGGGACCCCCAAACCCTCCAGGGACCCCCCTGAACCCCCAAACCCATCAGGGACCCCAAAACCCCTCCAGGGGACCCCCCCTGAACCCCCAAACCCTCCAGGGACCCCCCCCTGAACCCCCAAACCCATCCAGGGACCCCCAAACCCTCCAGGGACCCCAAAACCCCACTGGGGACCCCTGAACCCCCCCCGGGGACCCCATAAACCCCTCCAGGGATTCCCCCAACACCCCCCCCAGGACCCCATAAGCCCCCCCAAATCCCCTTAGGCACCCCCAAACTCCCCATAAAAGCCCCCAAGCCCCCCTGAGGACCCCCAAACCCCATAGGGGCCCTACAAGTCCCCTTAGGGCCCCCAGTCACCCCCAGAAACCCCCCTGGGGACCCCTGAACCCCTTTAGGGACCCCCCAAACCCCCATAAAACCTCTCAGGGCCCCCCCAAACCCACCTAGGGACCCCCAAACCCCCTTAGGAACCCCAGCACCCCCCACAGACCCCCTTAGAACTCCCTTAAGCACCCCTGAGGACCCCCAAACCCCCCTTATGAACCCCTCAAACCCCGAGGGCCCCCCCAAGTCCCTTTAGGCACCCCCAAACTCCCCATAAGCCTCCTTAGAGCCCCCCCAACCCCCCCTGAGAACCTGCAAACACTTCCCAGGGACCCCATAAACCCCCTTATGGGCCCCCCAAACCCCCTTAGGGACCCCAGCACCCCCAAACCCCACTTAGGGACCCCAGCACCCCCCATAGACCCTCTTGGGGACCCCCAAATGCCCCGTAAAACCCCTCAGGGTCCCCCCAGACCCACCTAGGGACCCTCTAAATCCCCTTAGGAGCCCCCAACCCCCCATAAAACCCCTTAGGGACCCCAGCACCCCCCACAACCCCCCCCCTGGGGACCCCCAGCCCCCCTTAGGTACCCCAGCCCCCCTTAGGAACCCCCAAACCCCCGATAAACACCTCTTAGGGTCCCCCCAAGTCCCCCTTAGGGACCCCAGCACCCCCAAACCCCCCTTAGGGCCCCCCCAAGCCCCCCCTTAGGGCCCCCAGCACCCCCAAGCCCCCCTTAGGGGACCCCAGCACCTCCCATAAACCCCCCCGAGGGACCCCCCAAACCCCCTTAGGGCCTTAGGGCCCCCCCCAAGCCCCCCTTAGGGCCCCCAGCCCCCCCCCCGACCCCCTGGCCCCCCAGCCCCCCCCACTGACCCCCCTTAGGGCCCCCAGCCCCCCCCCCCGACCCCCTTAGGGCCCCCCAGCCCCCCCCCCCCCGACCCCCTGGGGCCCCCCAGCCCCCCCCCAGCCCCCCTTAGGGCCCCCAGCCCCCACCTGCCCGTCGAAGCGCCCCAGGGACTGCACGAGGAACGTGGCCCAGCCCACGTGCAGCACCGGCGTGGGGCTCCCCTCCTCCCACTTGCAGATCCCGTCGTAGAAGCGCAGGAGGTGCGCGAAGCACTCGGGGTCCTGCAGCGCCCCTCCCCCACCCGCGGGGGACCCCTGGGGGGAGGGGCGGTCACGCACAGACCCCACCCCCCACACACCCATCCCCCCCCCCCCGGTCAGCAGTGGGAGCCCCCGAAATGGGGGAGGGGAATGGGGGAGGGGAGCTCGGGGAGCCTCAAGTGAGGCCCCTCCCCCCATGGCTTAGCCCCTCCCCCACTGCTCAGCCCCTCCCCCCACACCTTCAGCTCCCCTTGCATCCCAGCCCCTCCCCCCACCTCAGCCCCTCCACTCTACCTTCAGCCCCTCCCCCACCCCAGCCCCTCCCCCCACACCCCAGCCCCTCCCCCCACCCCAACCCCTCCCCCACACCTGAGCCCTTCCCTTCACACCTCAGCCCCCTCCCCCCATATCCCAGCCCCTCCCCCCACATCCCAGCCCCTCCCCCACACCTCAGCCCCTCCCCCACATCCCAGCCCTTCCCTTCACACCCCAGCCCCTCCCCCCACCCCAGCCCCTCCCCCATACCCCAGCCCCTCCCCCCGCATCCCAGCCCCTCCCCCCACACCTCAACCCCTCCCCCCACCCCAGCCCCTCCCCCCACCCCCTCCCCCGCACCTCAGCCCCTCCCCCGCACCTCAGCCCCTCCCCCACATCCCAGCCCTTCCCTTCACACCCCAGCCCCTCCCCCCACACCCCAGCCCCTCCCCCACACCCCAGCCCCTCCCCCAGCCCAGCCCCTCCCCCCACATCCCATCCCCTCCCCACACCTCAGCCCCTCCCCCCACATCCCAGCCCCTCCCCCCACATCCCACCCCTTCCCCCCACATCCCAGCCCTTCCCCCACACCCCAGCCCCTCCCCCCACACCCCAGCCCCTCCCCCCACACCCCAGCCCCTCCCCCTGCACCTCAACCCCTCCCCCCACCCCAGCCCCTCCCCCCACACCCCAGCCCCTCCCCCCGCATCCCAGCCCCTCCCCCCACACCTCAACCCCTCCCCCCACCCCAGCCCCTCCCCCCACCCCCCAGCCCCTCCCCCGCACCTCAGCCCCTCCCCCGCACCTCAGCCCCTCCCCCACATCCCAGCCCTTCCCTTCACACCCCAGCCCCTCCCCCCACACCCAGCCCCTCCCCCACCCCCCAGCCCCTCCCCCAGCCCAGCCCCCCTTCCCCCCACCTGGGCGGGGCCCCCCTCGGCGGGGGCGGGCTCGGCGTTGGCCGCCTCCTTGAGCAGGTTGGGGATGACGTCGTTGGCCACCTCGAAGAATTCCTTGTAGATCTCCTCGTCCTCGCGGCAGTAATTGTACCTGGGGGGCGGGGCGGTGTGGGGCGCCCCATAGCGGGGTGGTGTGGGGGGCCCCATGGCGGGGGTGTGGGGGGCCCCATGGCGGGGGTGTGGGGCGCCCCATAGCGGGGGTGTGGGGTGCCCCATAGCGGGGATGTGGGGCGCCCCATAGCGGGGGTGTGGGGCGCCCCATAGCGGGGATGTGGGGTGCCCCCATAGCGGGGGTGTGGGGCCCCATAGCGGGGGTGTGGGGCGCCCCATAGCGGGGATGTGGGGTGCCCCATAGCGGGGGTGTGGGGCGCCCCATAGCGGGGATGTGGGGTGCCCCATAGCGGGGGTGTGGGGCCCCATAGCGGGGGTGTGGGGCGCCCCATGGCAGGGGGGGTGGGGGGGCGCCCCATAGCGGGGGTGTGGGGGGCCCCATGGCAGGGCGGGGTGTGGGGTGCCCCATGGCAGGGGGGGGTGTGGGGTGCCCCATAGCGGGGGTGTGGGGGGCCCCATGGCAGGGGGGGTGTGGGGGGCCCCATAGCGGGGGTGTGGGGGGCCCCATGGCAGGGGGGGATGTGGGGTGCCCCATGGCAGGGGGGGATGTGGGGTGCCCCATGGCAGGGGGGGATGTGGGGGGCCCCATAGCAGGGGTGTGGGGTGCCCCATGGCAGGGGTGTGGGGTGCCCCATGGCAGGGGGGGATGTGGGGGGCCCCATAGCAGGGGTGTGGGGTGCCCCATGGCAGGGGTGTGGGGTGCCCCATGGCAGGGGGGGATGTGGGGGGCCCCATGGCATGGGGGGATGTGGGGGGCCCCATGGCAGGGGGGATGTGGGGTGCCCCATGGCGGGGGGGGTGTGGGGTGCCCCATAGCACAGGGGATATGTGGGGTGCCCCATAGAGGAGAATATGTGGGGTGCCCCACAGCACAGGGGATATGTGGGGTGCCCCATAGCAGGGGACATGTGGGGTGCCCCACAGCACAGGGGACATGTGGGGTGCCCCATAGCAGGGGACATGTGGGGTGCCCCATAGAGGGGAATAAGTGGGGTGCCCCATAGCAGGGGACATGTGGGGTGCCCCACAGCACAGGGGACATGTGGGGTGCCCCATAGCACAGGGAACATGCGGGGCGCCCCACAGCACAGGGGACATGTGGGGTGCCCCATAGCAGGGGACGTGTGGGGTGCCCCATAGCAGGGGACGTGTGGGGTGCCCCATAGCAGGGAACATGTGGGGTGCCCCATAGCAGGGGACGTGTGGGGTGCCCCATAGCAGGGGACGTGTGGGGTGCCCCATAGCTCACTGCTGGATGACGGTGGCGGTGTCGGCCCAGGCCCCCAGCGCCTCCCGGACGCTGCGGTTGCGGCAGTGGAACCCGGCCAGGTACAGGTAGGGGTAGATGTGGGCGTCGTTGTAGTACGTGCGCGCCGAGTGGATGCCCTGCGCAGGGGGACATGTGGGGCGGCCCCATGGGGCTCTGCCCCATAGCGCTCTGCCCCACGGCACCCAGCCCCACAGCGCCCTGCCCCATGGCACCCAACCTCGTGGCACCCAACCCTACAGTGTTCAGCCCCATAGCGCTCTGCCCCATGGCACCCAGCCCCATAGCGCTCTGCCCCACGGCACCCAGCCCCACAGCGCCCTGCCCCATGGCACCCAACCTCGTGGCACCCAACCCTACAGTGTTCAGCCCCATAGCGCTCTGCCCCATGGCACCCAGCCCCATAGCGCTCTGCCCCACGGCACCCAGCCCCATAGCGCTCTGCCCCATAGCGCTCTGCCCCATGGCACCCAGCCCCACGGCACCCAGCCCCATAGCGCTCTGCCCCATGGCACCCAGCCCCATAGACCTAGACCTCACACCACCCAGCCCCATAGCGCTCTGCCCCACGGCACCCCTGCCCCACGGCACCCAGCCCCATAGCACCCTGCTCCATGGCTCCCAGCCCCATGGCGCCCAGCCCCACAGCACCCAGCCCCATAGCGCTCTGCCCCACAGCACCCAGCCCCATAGCGCTCTGCCCCACGGCACCCAGCCCCACGGCACCCAGCCCCATAGCACCCTGCCCCACAGCACCCAGCCCCATAAACCTAGGCCTCACGCCACCCAGCCCCATAGCACTCTGCCCCATGGCACCTAGCCCCACAGCACCCAGCCCCACAGCACCCAGCCCCATAGAGCTAGGCCTCACAGCACCCAGCCCCATAGCACCCTGCCCCACAGCACCCAGCCCCACAGCACCCAGCCCCACGGCACCCAGCCCCACGGCACCCAGCCCCATAGAGCTAGGCCTCACAGCACCCAGCCCCACGGCGCCCAGCCCCACGGCACCCACCTTGTGGTACAGGGTGAGGGGGTCGGGTCTCCCCGGGGTGGGCTCCAGCTCCTCCAGGTCAGCCAAGTTCCCCAGTGCCATGGGGTATCTGTGGGGCAGCCCCACAGCGCGTGGGGGGCGGCCCCGGGGGGGGTTGGGGGGCGGCCCCATAGCGGTTGGGGGGCGGCCCCATGGCGGGGGGGGGGGCCCTCTCACCTCTCCAGGTGTCCCAGGTCATAGAGCAGCCACAGCAGGCGCTGGGGGCAGAGCACGGAGCTGGGGGGCGCCCCATAGCGACCCCCCCTGCCCCATAGTGACCCCCTGTGCCCCACAGCTGCCCCACAGTGACCCCCTGTGCCCCATAGCAACCCCCCCTGCCCATAGCTACCCCATAGTGGTCCATCCTGCCCCATAGTGACCCCCCCTGCCCCATAGCTGCCCCATAGCGATCCCCTGTGCCCCATAGCGACCCCGTCCCCCATCCCCCCTCCCTCTGCCCCATAGCCACCCCCCTGCCCCCCCAGGTGTCCCACAACCACGCCCCCTGCCCCATAGCTGCCCCACAGCCCCTCCCCCTGCCCCCCCTGCCCCACAGCCGCCCCACAGCTGCCCCATAGGGACCCCCTGTGCCCCACAGCTGCCCCATAGTGACCCCCTGTGCCCCATAACTGCCCCACAGCGACCTCCCCTGCACCATAACCATTCCCCCTGCCCCATAGCCACCACCCCCTGCCCCACAGCAGCCCCACAGCTGCCCCATAGCCACCCCCCGGCCCCACAGCCACCTCTGCTAACCCATAGCCACCCCCCCCACCCCATAGCCGCCCCATAGTGACCCCCTGTGCCCCACGGCCACTCCCCCTGCCCCACAGCCGCCCCCCAGCCGCCCCCCAGCGCCCCCCTGCCCCATAGCGCCCCCCTGCCCCATAGCGCCCCCCTGCCCCCCCCCGCACCTGCTGGAGCTGGAGCAGCTCGAGGCTGTCGGTGTGGGGGTCGATGGAGGGGTTGATGGCGCAGACCATGAAGGCGACCTCCATGTGGCGCGTGCAGCGCAGGTACCAGCCCTTCAGGTACAGCCACGACTGGGGGGGGAGGGGGATGGGGGGGGCACGGGGGGGGCAGGGGGGGGCACGGGGGGGAGGGGGCGTGGGGATGGCAGGGGATGGGGGAGGGGTGCGGGGGCATGGGGGGGTCACACAGGGACGTGGAGGGGACACAGGGTCCCCCCCACCCCCCGTCCCCACCCCCCTCCCATCATGCCCCTCCCCCCACTCCTCACCCCTCCCCCTCCTGCACCCCCCATTCCCCCTTTAACCCCCTTCTGGCCCCTCCCCCTGCC
>JAQJZH010000066.1:0-31983 GCA_028020825.1 Podargus strigoides | reverse complement strand
CCACCGGGTGAAGTTACAGAGAGCCTGAAGACCACCAGTGGACCCAAGGGGAGCCTGAACCACCAGTGAAGGCATCTGAGCCTGGAGACCGCCACCACCCACTACTTGAGCAGAACAGAGAGAAAAAGGGGACCCTGAAAACCACCACCGAGCCTGAGGAAAGCCTGGAAACACCACCACCATCACGGCGAGCCTGGGAAACCACCACCACCGCCACGGGGAGCCTGGAAACCACCACCACCACCACCTTCTTGGAGGAAAACCACGGTGAAGGAAGGATCCCAGAACCTCGAGGGGATTCGACGCCCGATTGCCCGCCGCCGCCGGGGAGGAGTGGGCGTGATTTCCGTGGGCGAGGAGGATGAGGATGATGAGGAGGAAGAGGAAGAGGAAGGGAGGAAGGCCCCGGCGCTTCCTGCGGCGCTGGAGGCCGTCCAGGCCGAGCTGGAGGCCGTGGAGGTCGAAGCCGCTCGCGCTTTCCGCCGCCTCCGCTCCAAATTCTGCCTCCGCCGCCGCCCGCACCTCCAGCGCCGCAACCGCCTCATCCAGCACATCCCCGGCTTCTGGGTCACCGCCGTATCCTTATTTTTGGGGTGAGGGTGTGGAATTTTGGGGGGGGGGGGGGGCACCCCTTAAGCACCCCCTTTTTTTTCCCTTAACCCCCCCCCAAAAGTTTCTCAACCACCCCCAGCTCTCGGCCGTGATCAGCGACCGCGATGAGGATGCGCTGAGCTACATGACGAGCTTGCAGGTATTTGGGGGGGGGGGTTGGATTTAAAGGGGATTTGGGGGGGGTTTAAAAATTGGGGTGCCCCCCCCATAATATTTTGGGGTGTCCCCACAGGTGGAGGAGTTCGGCCAAGCCCGCTCTGGGTGTCGGATCAGGTTCTTCTTCAACGTCAACCCCTACTTCCAGAACGACGTTGTGGCCAAAGAGTTCATCCGCGGCCCCTCCGGTGGGTGGGGGGGGTGGTTTATTTTGGGGGGGGTCCACCCCGTTTTTTGCAACCCCAAGGAGGGGTTTGGGGGGGTCTAAAGTGCCCCCCCCCCCTTTTTTTTTTTCCCAGGTCACCTGGTGTCCCATTCCACCCCATCCGCTGGTGGCAGGGGCAGGACCCCCAAAAAAAGCGTCCCCCCCCCCCCGCAGCTTTTTCGCCTGGTTCGGGAGGGGGGGGTGTTATTTTGGGGGGGGTCCACCCCGTTTTTTTGCAACCCCAAGGAGGGGTTTGGGGGGGTCTAAAGTGCCCCCACCCCCCCCTTTTTTTTTTTCCCATCTGGTGGGGGGGGGGGGGTTTATTTTGGGGGGGGGTCACCCCGTTTTTGCAACCCCAAGGAAGGGTTTGGGGGGGTCTAAAGTGCCCCCCCCCCCCCTTTTTTTTTCCCCCCAGGTCACCTGGTGTCCCATTCCACCCCCATCCGCTGGTGGCAGGGGCAGGACCCCCAAAAAAGCGTCCCCCCCCCCCGCAGCTTTTTCGCCTGGTTCGGGGATCACAGTTTCCAGCGGGGGATCGCATCGCCCGAGGTGAGTCCCAGTCCTCCCAGTAACCCCCATCCCAGTGCTCCCAGTATCCCCCTTAACCCCCCCCCCCCCCCCAATAACCCCCCCCCTAAACCCTCCCAGATCATCAAGGAAGAGCTCTGGCCCAACCCCCTGCAGTTCTACCTCCTGAGCGAGGGCACCCCGAAAGGTCAGAAATTGGGGGGGGGTGGGGGGAACCCCAAGTTTTTTTTTTAAAGGGGGGGGTCCCCCAAAGCTTTACCCCCCCCCTCCTATCTTAACCCCCCCCCCACAGCGAGGACGACTGCGTGGTGATCGTGGACGACGACGAGGACGTGCAGGAGATCCCAGATGATGGGGATGGTAAGTGACCCCCCCCCACACCCCCCACTTTGAGGGGGGGACCCCAATATCCCCCCCCCCCCAAATCCCTTTTTTTGGGGGTACTGACTGCGTAACCCCCCCCCCTCCCAGGCAGTGATGTTGAAGAGGTCCTGACTGAGGAGCCCCCCACCCCCCCCCACGGACAGACAGACCCCCCTGGACCCACAGGACTAATTGGGGGGGGGGGGGGAAAGAAAAATTGGGGTGCTGCCCCCCCCCCCCCCCCCAAGGCATTGCGGGTAATGAGGGGTTGGGGGGGGGGGGGGTGTCCCCAAGACAGCTCAGGGTGTTTATTTACCTTGAAACCCCCCCAAACCTTGTAACCCCCCCCCCCCGAGGTCCCCCAAACCTTTTACCCCCCCTGAGGGCCCCCCCAAACTTTGTGCCCCCCCCCAGTCATCCCCCCCCCCCCCCCCCCCGACCAATTTCCGACCATTTTTGTACATTTTGGGTGAGAAACGTGTAAAATCGGGGTTTTATAGCAAAACTTATATTCTAATAAAGATTTATTGGGGTGCACAACCTGAACCCCCAAATTTCCCCCCCTCAGTGGGGGGGTGACATCAAAAAGGGGGAGGGGGGGGCACATTTTGGGGTGATTTTCTACCATTTGATTATTCCCCCCCCTTTTTTTTTTGCAATGTCAGGTTTTGGGGGGGGGGTGTTCTGGGGTTTGGGGGGGTTCTGAGGTTTGGGGGTGCCCCCCCGTGGGTTCCCTCGCTTTGGGGGGCCCCCCCCGCCCCCCCAGATGCCGAGGGTGGGGAGGGCCCCCAGGAGCTGCTCCCGGGCGTCCCCGGCGAAGCGGTGGCGGAGGAAAGCGGGGAGCCCCCCTCCCCCCAAAGGGACCCGCACCAGGCCCTGCACCTGCGGGGGAGGGGGGGAGCCCCCAAAGTGCCAGGGACCCCCCCAAAGTACCCCAGTGCCCCCCCCCCACCTCCCAACCCCCCCCCCCCCCCCCCCTCCTCCTGTACCAGTATCCCCCAGACACCCCCTGCACCTTACTGGTCTCCCCCCCTCCCCCCACTACCAGTACCCCCAGAAACCCTGGGAGGTACTGGATTCCTCCCAGATGCACCCCCCCCTCCCAGTACCAGTATCCCCAGCTCCCCCCTTACTGGTCCCCCCCTTATAACCCTCCCTCCAGTACCAGTAACCCCCAGCTCCCCCCTTACTGGTTTCCCCCTTAGACCCCCTCCTCCAGTACCAGTACCCCCAGACCCTGCCCTTACTGGTCTCCCCCTTAGACCTGCCCTCGTCCCCAGTACCAATCTTCCCCTTCCCCAGGACCAGTATCCCCCAGTACCCCCAGCCCCCCCCTTACTGGTCTCCCCCCAGGCACCCCCCCCCCCTTACTGGTCTCCCCCTTAGACCCCCACTCCCCAGTACCAGTATGCCCCAGTACCCCCAGCCCCCCTTACTGGTCTCCCCCCAGACACACCCCCCCCTTACTGGTCTCCCCCTTAGACCCCCCCTCCCCCAATACCAGTATCCCCCAGTCCCCCCCTTACTGGTCTCCCCCTTAGACCCCCCCTCCCCCAATACCAGTATCCCCCAGTCCCCCCCTTACTGGTCTCCCCCTCAGACCCCCCCCAGACACCCCCCCCCCCCTTACTGGTCTCCCCCCAGTCCCCCCAGTGCCCCCCCACCTCCAGGCCGTGCTCCGGGGCCCGCGGGCCGCCCCTCTCGATGGCCGCCAGCTCCTCCCACCGCAGCCGCCGGATGTAGAAATGCGTCACGAGCCCCGCGCCACTTCCGCTTCCGCTGTCACTTCCGCCTTCCCCCTTGGGCCAGGCCCTGGCTCCCCGGTGATGCCGGGGCTCCAAACTCAACCCGGCGGCGGCCGGGCCCAGCTCCTCCCGCAGCTCCCGCTGCAGCCCCGCTTCCAGGGACTCCCCGCCGGCCTCCACGAACCCTCCCGGGAACCCGAACCTCCCGTCGAACCGCAGCTGCATCTACCGGCAACGGGTTAACCGGCATTAACCGGCACCCCTAGGCCTCTCCCCCCCGGTCCCCGCCGTCCCGTACGCACCAGCACGGCGTAACCGGGCTCCGGGGAGCCGGGGGGGAGCGGGGCGTAGAGGAGGACGTGGCAGGCGTGGAGCCAACCGGGCCGCCCGCTCCCGGTGCGGGCCTAAGGCCAGCGCCGCCGCTCGGCTCAGCGCCTGCCGGGGCCGAGCGTCCTCGGACATCTCCGTCAATCAGCGACAGGCGCGCTGCGTCTCGGCCAATCAGCGAGAGGCACGCCCGCGTCTCCGCCAATCAGCGGGCGAAGCGGCGCGCGAAGGCCCGCCCCCTCGCCTAGCCGAGCCTTGGGAGGGGGCGTGGCCTTAAACCACGCCCCCTACTCACCCCAGCCGCCAGCGACAGAGCCCATCCGCCCCCCCCCGCAGCGCTGCGACCCCCCGTAACCCCCCCAAATTATGCCCCCCCCCAAACGCAACCCCCCCAAAATTAACCCCCCCCAGCCCCCTGAGCCCCCCTAAAAATCTGGGGGCCGAGCAGCGGCACAGACTGGAGAAAGAGGGGGGTTTATTACCCACCCCCCCCCACCCTCCCAACCCCCAAGGTGGGGTTTGGGGGGGGTGGGGGTCCCCAGAATTTTGGGGTCCCCCCCAGGGGGGGGTCCCCTAAGAAGCAGAGTCCGAGGCCTCGGAGCTGTCCTTGACGTCGGTGCTCTCGGTGGTCTCGCTCACCTCGCTGACGTCCTTGCTGTCACCCCCCCCCTTCTTCGGGAGGGGAGGGGGAGGAGGAGGAGGAGGGGGGGGCACGGTGGGGGGGTGAGGGTGGGGGGGGTGGGGAGGGGCCCCCCCACTTCCACAAACCCCCTCCCCACTTCGGGGGGGTTCGGTGGGAGGAGGAGGGGGGCGACCCCGCTCTTTCTGCTCCATTTGTTTCCTCAGCTGGGGGGGGGGAAAAGGGGGAGTGGGGGTGAGACCCCTAAAAAAATGAGGGGGGGGGATGTGGGGTGCAGTTTGGCCCCCCAAAATAATTGGGGGGGGGGTCCCCACCTCGTCTGCCATTTGGGTGAGGTCTCGTTTCATGGCGTAGGCGTCTTCCCCGTCCGCGTAGTACTTGGGCTCCACCTCGCTGATCCTGGGGGGGGGGGCACGGGGGTTATTGGGGGGGGTCCCCTAGATTTGGGGGGTACCCCCAGATTTTGGGGAGGGGGGGAACAAAGGGGGTGTTTTGGGGGGGACACAGCCCCCATCTGACGCAGCATTTCAGCTCTTTGGGGGGTTGTGGACTCGCCCAAAGTGTGTGTCCCCCCCCCTCAGTTCACAGCCCCCCCAAACACCCCTAGTCCCCAAAACATTCCCAGCCCCCCCAACACCCCCCAAAAAAAATCCCCAGCCCCCCCAAAACCACCCCCAGCCCCCCAAACACCCCCAGCCCCCCAAAAACCCCCACCCCTCCCCAAAAATCCCCCCAAAACACTCTCAGCCCCCCAAAACAATCCCCGAAAACACCCCCAGACCCCAAAAATCCCCCCAATACACCCCCTGACCCAAAACACCCCCAAAAAACATCACCAGCCCCCCCAAACCTCTAAACACCCCCCAAATCACACCCAGCCCCAAGACATCCCCCCAAAAACATTCCCAGCCCCCCCAAACATCCCCCCCAAAACAACCCCCCAGACCCCAGAACACCCCCAAAAAACATCCCCAGCCCCAACCCCCCCCTCCAAACACCCCCCAAAAACACCCCCAGCCCCCCCAAACCAAACACCCCATCCAAACACCCCAACCCCCCCCCCCCAGCCCCCCAAAACCCCCCCAGCCCCCCAAAACCTCACTGGAAGTTGAGGGTGTTGGAGTAGAGGTGCAGCGCCGCCCGGTTGCTGCCAACAAAAAGAGGGGGGGGGTGTCCACATCAATGTGTCATTTCGGGGTCCCCCCAGGCCTGTATAACTTGGGGGGCCCCCCAGGGGGGGGGGTATTTTTTGGGGACCCCCCCAAACCTCTTTCGGACGTGGAGGGAGACATATTTGGCGTTGAAGTTCTCGATCATGGCGCGGGACGCTTGGTCCATGAGCTTCTGCGCCAGCCCCAGGCGCCGGTGCGAGCGCTTCACCGCCTGTGTTTGGGGGGACGGTCAGGGGGGACCCCCCAAAATCCACCTGGGGTACCCCAAAATCCACATGGGGTACCCCAAAATTCACCACACACCCCCCCCCAAACAACCCCGCCACTCAGCGCCGCCGTTGGGTTTTGGTGCCAAGAGGCACAAAAAGGGGTGAAGTGGGGAGGGAGGAGAGCGAGGAGCACCCCAAAAAGGATAGGGGGACCCCAAGGGGGACCCCAAAAGTTCAGGGGTACTCTGGGAGTACCCCAAAACCCCCCAAGTGCCACACAAAACCCCTCAAGTGCCCTCCAAAGCCCTCAAGGAGCGCCCAAACGTTCAGACCCACTCTGAGAGCACCCCAAAACCCACCAAGTGCCCCCAAAATCCCTCCATGAGCCCCCCAAAAGTTCAGACCCACTCGAAGAGCACCCCAAAACCCCTCAAGTACCCCCAAAATGCCTGGAAGAGGACCCCAAAACCCCCTGAGTGCCCCTCAAAGCCCTCAAGGGGCTCCCCAAAACCCTTCAAGGAGCCCCCCAAATGTTCAGACCCACCCTAAGAGCACCCCAAAATGCTTCAAGTGCCCCCCCCAAATGCCTGGAGCACCCCAAAACCCCTCGAGTGCCCTAAAAGGCCTCAAGGAGCACCCCAAAACTCAAGGGGCCCCCCAAAACCCCTCAAGGGCCCCCTCAAAAGTTCAGACCCACTCTAAGAGCACCCCAAAAACCCCCAAGTGCCCCTAAAAGGCCTCAAGAGCACCCCAAAAGCTCTGACCCACTTTAAGAGCACCCCAAAACCCCCCAAGTGCCCCCAAAAGCTCAGGCCCCTCCCAAGAGCCCCCCAAATTCTTCAAAGAGCTCCAAAGATCTCAAGGAGCCCCCAAAAACCCCTCAAGAATCCCCCAAAACCCCTCAAGGAGCCCAAAACCCTCAAGGAGCCCCCAAAACCCTCAAGGAGCCCCCCAAAACCCCTCAAGGAGCCCCCAAAACCCCTCAAGGAGCCCCAAACTGCCTCCAAAACCCCTCGAGTGCCCCCAAACCCCTCGAGGAACCCCTCAAAAGTTCAGACCCACTCCAAGAGCCCCCCAAAATTTCCCCCCCCCACGACACCCCCAAACCCCCTGGCTCCCCCCACTCTGACCCACCAGGGAGGTGATGTGTCCGTGGGGGACGTCGTCGGGGTCCTCCTCCCTGCGAGACAACAGGGGGGGGATGGGAGGGGGGTGGGGGTGACACCCCCAAATCCTACTGGTGTACCCCCCCTACCACCATGAGGACCCCCCAAAAAATGAAAAGAGCCCCCCCAAAACTAAACCAAACTCACATCTTGGCCAGGACGTAGCCCACGATCTTCCCGTTCTCATCCTCGGCGATGTAGGAGAGCTGGAAAATGGGGAGGGGGGTGAGGGAGGGATAAAAGGGGGTGTTGGGGGGCACCCAGAATTTGGGGGGGGACCCCAGGAGTTTTTTGGGGGGGCCATACCTGGGGCCAGGAGAGGCCATGGTAGAAGTAATACTTCATCTGGTAGTTCTCGGGCAGGCAGAGCAGGTTGCAGTGCTGCATGTTCATCAGATCCTCGGGCTGCAGGGAGGTGACATCAGGGGGGGACACACCCCGACACCCCAGGGTGGGGATGGCACCCCGAAATGGGCCTCGGGGCTGCCTGAGAGCTGGGGGGGGGCCCTAAGAACCCTGCTATGGGACCCCTGGGGTCCCCTCCCCGAGGCTCGGTATCCACCTCAGAGCCCCCCAGTCCCCTCATAGCCCCCGCCAGGGCCCCCCAATCCCCTCACAGCCCCCGCCAGGGCCCCCCAATCCCCTCACAGCCCCCGCCAGGGCCCCCCAATCCCCTCACGGCCCCCGGCAGGGCCCCCCAATTCCCTCATGGCCCCCGCCAGGGCCCCCCAATTCTCTCACAGCCCCCACCAGGGCCCCCCAATCCCCCCACAGCCCCCTCCAGGGCCCGGTACCCCCCTCAGACACCCCCGCCGGGCCCGGTACCCCCCCCAGAGCCACCCCAGGGCCCCCCAATCCCCTCACAGTCCCCGCCAGGGCCCCCCAGCCCCCTCAGACCACCTCCAGGGCCCGGTACCCCCCCCAGACACCCCCGCCGGGGCCCGGTACCCCCCTCAGACCCCCCCATAGGACCCCGGTTCCCCGTTCCCCGAGCCCCGCCGGGGCCCCGGCTCCCTCCCCGCCCGCGGTCGCCCCTCTCCGCGCTCGCCCACCCGCGCGTTCCGGATGTTCATGGCTGCGGCTCCGCTGCGGCCCCCTCCCCTGTCGCCTCACGCACCACTTCCGGCGGAAGGACCCACAGCGACCAATCAGAGCTGGGCCCGCCCCTGCTCATCCCGCCTCCTGATAACTGACAGCCGCTGTAGCCAATCAATGGCTGCAGCGCGCTGGTTGGCGGGAGGGGTGACTCGGCCCGCCCCATCCCTCCCCCTGAGCCAATCAGAGGCGAGCACAGCGCGAGCCACGCCCACTGCGTCAAACCCCGCCCGCCCGGCAGCCACCAGCCAATCAGAGCTGCGCCCTCCCACCCACCCCTCCCAGCCAATCACGCCTGAGGGCGCGGCGGACTGACAGCGGCGCGAGCCAATGAGGAGCGAGGAGAGGCGGGACAAGGCGGAGCACGGAGAACCAGCGCGGCCCAAGACGCTTTATTGCGGGGGGGGGCACAGAGTGGGGAGCGGGGTTCGGTTCCCACGGGGGTCCCCCCCCCCAAAACCTGAGGTGGGACCAGGATGGGGGGGGTCCCTGGGGTGTCCTCCATGGTGTGGGGGGCTCCTAGTTCTTTGGGTGGGTGTCCCCACATCTCATGGGGGTGTCCCCATTGATGGGGGTGTCCCCATTCATGGCGTTGTCCCCCACCAATGGGGGCGTCCCCATTCATGGCAGTGTCCCCACCAATGGGGGTGTTGCCACCAATGGGGGTCTCCCCATTCCTGGAGTTGTCCCCATTGATGGGGGTGTCTCCATTGATGTTGGTGTCTCCATTGATGGGAATGTCCCCATTCATGGGGTTGTCCCCATTCATGGGGGTGTCGCCATCAATGGGGGTCTCCCCATTCAAGGGGGCATCCCCATTCATGGGGGTCTCCCCATTCATGGTGGTGTCCCCATTGATGGGGGTGTCTCCATTGATGTGGGTGTCTCCATTGATGGGGATGTCCCCATTCATGGGGGCTTTCCCATTCATGGGGGCATCCCCATTGATGGGGGTGTCTCCATTGATGGGGGTCTCCCCATTCATGAGGTTGTCCCCATTCACGAGGTTGTCCCTATTCATGGCGGTGTCCCCATTCATGGGGGCATCCCCATTCATGAGGTTCTCCCCATTCATGGGGGCTTTCCCATTCATGGGGTTGTCCCCATTCATGGGGGCGTCCCCATTCATGAGGTTGTCCCCATTCATGGGGGTGTTGCCACCAATGGGGGTCTCCCCATTCATGGGGGCATCCCCATTCATGGGGGTCTCCCCATTGATGGGGGTGTCCCCATTCATGGTGATGTCCCCATTCATGGGGGCTTTCCCATTCATGGGGTTGTCCCCATTCATGGGGGCGTCCCCATTCATGAGGTTGTCCCCATTCATGGGGTGTCCCCATTCATGGGGGCTTTCCCATTCATGGGGTTCTCCCCATTCATGGCGGTGTCCCCATTCATGGGGGTGTCCCCACCAATGGGGGCGTCCCCAATCGCGGGGGGCCCCCCAAATCCCCCCGTCAGGGCTGCATGCGGAGGGCCCCGTCCAACCTGATCACCTCCCCGTTGAGCATGGGGTTCTCGGCCAGCGCCTGCACCAGGTGGGCGAACTCCCCGGGGTGACCCAGCCGGTTGGGGAAAGGCACTTGGGACCCCAAAAATTTCTGTACGCGTTCGGGTAACCCGGCCAGTAACGGCGTGGAGAACAACCCTGAGGAACCCCAAAAAAACAGGGGGTGATCAGAAGGGGGTTCCCCACGTTAATCCCCACCCCGTCGGCGCGTGGGGCCTTACCCGGGGCGATGGTGACGACGCGGATGCCCAGGGGCGCGAGGTCGCGGGCGATGGGCAGCGTCATCCCCACGATGCCGCCCTTGGAGGCCGAATACGCCGCTTGGCCAACCTATGGGAGAGAGCTCTGAAGGTTTTTGGGGTCCCCCAAGGTGGTTTTGGGGGTGTCCCCCTCCCCCCCAGTTACCTGTCCATCGTAGGCGGCCACGCTGGCGGTGTTGACCACCAGGCCGCGGTGGCCGTCGGCGTCGGGTTCGTTGTGGCTCATGAGGCGGGCGCTGAGGCGGGTGACGTTGAAGGTGCCAACCAGGTTGACCTGAGGGGACACCCCTAAATACGGTGGGCACCCCCACGTGGTGTGGTGTCAGCCCACAAAGTCAGCCTGTGGAGTGGGGGCACCCCAAAACCACAGCCATTGACCATCGACACCCCAAAACCATTGACCATGACCCCATGACCACCCTGTTGACCATGGACACCCCACAACCATTGACCATGGGCACCCCAAAACCACAACCATTGACCACGGACACCCCACAACCACCCCGTTGACCATGGACACCCCAAAACCATCGACCAGGGCCACCCCACAACCATCGACCATGGACACCTCAAAACCACAACCATTGACCATGGACACCCCAAAACCACCTCATTGACCATGGACACCCCACAACCACTGACCATGGACACCCCACAACCACCCCATTGACCACAGACACCCCAAAACCACAACCATTGACCATGGACACCCCAAAACCACCCTGCTGACCATGGACACCCCACAACCATTGACCATGGACACCCCAAAACCACCTCATTGACCATGGACACCCCAAAACCACAGCCACTGACCATGGACACCCCACAACCATCGACCATGGACACCCCACAACCACCCCCACGGCTGCACTCACGTTGATGACCCTCTGGAAGTCCTCCAGCTCGTGCACCTTGTCCTTCTTGCTGTTGTAGGTCTTGACGGCGATGCCCACGCCGGCGCAGTTCACCACCAGGTCCAGGCGCCCAAACTGCTTCTGGGCCAAGGTCAAGGCAGAGGCCACCTCCTCGGCCGACGTCACCTACGGGTCAAGGTGGACCCCACATCAAGGTGGCCATCACCTATGGGTCAAGGTGGATGTCACCCATGGGTCAAGGTGGACCCACATCAAGGTGGATGTCATCTACAGGTCAAGGTGGCTGTCACCTGTGGGTCAAGGTGGCCATCACCTATGGGTCAAGGTGGATGTCACCTATGGGTCAAGGTGGCCATCACCTATGGGTCAAGGTGGATGTCACCTATGGGTCAAGGTGGACCCACAGCAAGGTGGCCATCACCCATGGGTCAAGGTGGCTGACACCTATGGGTCTAGGTGGACCCCACATCAAGGTGGCTGTCACCTACAGGTCAAGGTGGATGTCACCCATGGGTTGAGGAGGACCCACATCAAGGTGGACCCACATCAAGGTAAACCCACATCAAGGCAGCCATTGCCTACGGGTCAAGGTGGCTGTCACCTAGGGGTCAAGGTGGACCCACAGCAAGGTGGACGTCATCTACAGGTCAAGGTGAATGTCACCCATGGGTCAAGGTCGACCCACAGCAAAGTGGCCATCACCCATGGGTCAAAGTGGACATTGCCCATAGGTCAAGGTGGCTGTCACCTATGGGTCAAGGTGGACATCGCCCATGGGTCAAGGTGGCTGTCACCTAGGAGTCAAGGTGGCTGTCACCTATGGGTCAAGGTGGACATCGCCCATGGGTCAAGGTGGCTGTCACCTAGGGGTCAAGGTGGACCCACATCAAGGTGGCCATCACTCATGGGTCAAGGTGAATGTCACCCATGGGTCAAGGTGGCCCCCACCTCAAGGTAGACCCACATCAAGGTGGCCCCCACATCAAGGTGGATGTCACCTATGGGTCAAGGTGAACACACATCAAAGTGGCCGTCATCTACGGGTCAAGGTGGCCCCCACCTCAAGGTGTCCCCCGCCCGAGGAGAAGCCCCCCCCCCAGCCCCCCATGCTCACGTCGGCGGGGGCGAAGGCGCAGCGCTCCCCCAGCTCCTCGGCCGCGGGTGCCCCGGGGGAGGCGGGCAGGTCCAGCAGCACCACGCGGGCCCCCTGCTCCACCAGCCGCTCCACCGTGGCTCGGCCCAGCCCCGAGGCACCGCCGGTCACCAGCGCCACCATTCCCTGGGGACAGGAGGGGGGGGGGGGGTCAGGGGTGAGGAGGGGAGTGGGGGGGTGACCCCCCATCCCTGTCCCGGGGGGTCCCGGGGGGTCCCCGGGGGGGGTGCCGGTACCTTCACGCTGCGAATGGCGGCCATGGCGAGACCGGGGGGAGGCACCGGGAGGGAGGGGAAGGGGCGGGGCTTGGAGGGGGCGGAGCTTGGAGGGGGAGGGGGAGGAGGGGAATGGGAAACACGAGTGGGGAGTCCCAGGGGTGGCGATGGGGACCCCCAGGGGACGGGGACAGGATGGGGACCGCCCCCCCTCAAAGGGGACAGGATTGGGGACCCCCCCCCCACGCACCCGTGGTGTGACCAAGTGTCCCCCCCCACTCTTAGGGGGGGGGTGGCTGAGCATTTGGGGTGCGCTTTGAGGGGGTTTGGGGGCACTCAAGGGGTTTTGGGGGGCTCCTCCAGGCATTTTGGGGGCACTCGGGGGGTTTTGGGGGGCACTTGGGGGGCACTTAGAGTGGGTCTGAACATTTGGGGTGCACTTTGAGGGGGTTTGGGGGCACTCAAGGGGTTTTGGGGGGCTCCTCCAGGCATTTTGGGGGCACTTGGGGGGTTTTGGGGGGCACTTAGAGGGGGTCTGAACATTTGGGGTGCACTTTGAGGGGGTTTGGGGGCACTCGAGGGGTTTTGGGGGCTCCTCCAGGCATTTTGGGGGCACTCGGGGGGTTTTGGGGGGCACTTGGGGGGCACTTAGAGTGGGTCTGAACATTTGGGGTGCACTTTGAGGGGGTTTGGGGGCACTCAAGGGGTTTTGGGGGGCTCCTCCAGGCATTTTGGGGGCACTCGGGGGGTTTTGGGGGGCACTTGGGGGGCACTTAGAGGGGGTCTGAACATTTGGGGTGCACTTTGAGGGGGTTTGGGGGCTCCTTGAGGATCTTTGGGAGCTCTTTGTAGAATTTGGGGGGCTCTTGGGAGGGGCCTGAATTTTTGGGGGGCTCCTCGAGGGATTTAGGGGGCAACTGAGGGGTTTTGGGGTGCTCTTAGAGTGGGTCTGAGCATTTGGGGGGCTCCTAGAGGGGTTTTGGGGCACTCAAGGGGTTTTGGGGGGGTCCTCCAGGCATTTTGGGGGACACTCGGGGTGTTTTGGGGTGCTCTTGGAGTGGGTCTGAACTTTTGGGGGGCCCCTTGAGGGGTTTTGGGGGGCCCCTTGAGTTTTGGGGTGCTCCTTGAAGCCTTTTAGGGGCACTTGGGGGGTGTTGGGGTGCTCTCAGCATGGCTCTAAACTTTTGGGGTGCTCCTTATGAGTGCATTGGGGGGCTCGCCCCCCCTCAGTACAAATTTGGGGGGTTCAAAACTCACCCCCCCATTTTGTGTGTGTCCCCCCCGGTGCCTCAGTTTCCCCACTGCCCCCCCCCGTAAGATCCCCCCCTAATTAACTCCTTAATTGGATGGCCACGCCCACTGGAGGGGTGAGCCTTTTTTGGGGGTGCCGGTCCCCTAATTAATAAGGGGGCATTTTTGGGGTACACTTGGGGGTAGAGATCCCCCCTCAAAAATACACCCCCCCCAAAGGGGTTTTAGGGGGGGTCTATAGGACATTGGGGGGGGGCTGTGACACTGTTTTGGGGTGTTCATGGTATTGGGGGGCAGTGACTGTGATTTGGGGGGGGCTCACAGCATGGGGGGGGCAGTGACAGTGTTTGGGGGGGGCTCAACACTGATTTGGGGGGGCTCACAGCATTGGGGGGCGGTGACACTGATTTGGGGGGGCTCAACACGGGCGGTGACACTGATTTGGGGGGGGCTCACAGATGGGGGGGTGACATTTGGGGGGGCTCACGGCATGGGGGGGCAGTGACAGTGATTTGGGGGGGCTCAACACTGATTTGGGGGGGCTCACAGCATTGGGGGGCAGTGACACTGATTTGGGGGGGCTCAGAGCATTGAGGGGGTGACACTGATTTGGGGGTGTGCGTGTGTTACTTTGGGGGGGTTATTTGGGGAGGACCCCCCCAAATCTCACAACTCCCCCCCCCCCCCCCCCCCCCGAACATCGCCATCCCTGAGCACTGTTGAAGGTTCACAGGCGGGGGGGCCCCCCCAAAATTAATCTTTACCTTAATGAAGTAATTATGGGGGTACACCCCCCCAATAATAAAAAAAAAAAAAGCATTTTTATTTTTGGGGGTTCAGGGGGTGGCCTCAGCTTCGTTGTATTGGCTCATCCAGAAGGTGGGGTCCTTCCCTTGGATCTGGGGGGGTGGGAAAACAAAAAGAGGGGGGGGTCAAATGAAAAGAAGCCCTAGGGACACCCCAAAAATCTAGGGGACACCCCAAAATCTAGTGGGGCCCCCCAAAACTGGCCTGACCTTCGCCACGAAGCGCAGCACGTCCCTCTTGGAGGTCTCCTGGGCCGCACGGGGCCCCCACTGGTATTTGAATTCGGGGGGGTCCGTCAGGGGGATGGGGGTGATCTCTAAGTACCTGTGAGGGGGGGGGTGGGTGAGTTTTGGGGACCCCCCCAGGGGTGTGTCCAGCGCTCCCCAGCCCCACAAGGCACCCCTGGAGGTTGTGGGGTACGGGGGTGCTGGGGGGGTTTCTGTGCGGTGTGGTATAAACAGCCCGGCCGAGGCTGGCGCCGAGGCTGCTCTGGGCACACCGGGGGGACCCCAAAACCACCCCGAACCCCTAAACCTCCCTCCTACCTCTAAACCACCCCACACACCGGGGGGGAACCCCCTAAACCACCCCACACACCGGGGGGGGTACCCCTAAACCACCCCCAACCCCTAAACCAACCCACACACCGGGGGGGGACCCCAAAACCACCCCGAACCCCTAAACCTCCCCCCAACCCCTAAACCACCCCACACACTGGGGGGGGACCCCTAAACCTCCCCCCACCCCCAAACAGCCCCTCCCCCCCAAACCTCCTCCCACCCCAAAACCTCCCTCCCACCCTCAAATTCACCCCCCCCAACCCCAACACCCCCCCATACCGCCCCACCCCAAACCCCAACCCCACCCCTCAACCCCCCCACCCCAAAACTTCCCCCACCCTAAAACCTCCCCCCACCCTCAAATCCACCCCCCCAACCCCCCCCTAAACCTCCCCACCCCCTAAAACCACCCCCCACACTGGGGGCGGGAGACACCCCAAAACCAACCCCCACTCCTAAACCACCCCCCACCCCAAAACCTCCCCCCAATCCCTAAATCTCCTCCCCACCCCCAAAACTTCCCCACCTCAAAACCTCCCCCCCAACCCCTAAACCCCCCCAAAACCTCCCCCCCAACCCCTAACCCCCACCCCCAAACCTCCCCCCACCCCTTAACCCCCCCCCCAACTCACTTCTGCCGCACAAACTCCTCCGTCACCAACTTCTTGACGTCCCCAAACACCTCGTGGCGCTCCCTGATGGGGGGGGGGGGGGTTAACAAGGGGGGGGGGCAACACACCCCCATCCCCCCCATTACACTTGTGCCCCCCCCCCCACTATGCCTCACCCTGGCTGCACCCGGAGCCGGCGGAGGAATTCCCAGACAGCGCCTGGAAAAGGGGGTGTCAGTGTGTGGGGGGGGGACAAAAAGGGGCAGTGGGGTACAAGGGGGGGCAGTGGGGCACGGGGGGGGGGCAGTGGGGCACGAGGGGGGGGGGCTGTGGGGCACGAGGGGGGGGTCTCACCATCCTTGGCCCAGTTGCCCTTCATGAAGATGAAGCTGAGGATGACGATGAGCAGCCCCAGTTTGGCTGCCTGGGTGTCCCTGGGGCAGATGGAGAGGGGGTCACCCACCTAAGAGGGTGGGGGGGGGGGGGACACACACCCCAAAATATCACACTGGGGTGGGGTGGGGGTTCCCCTCACCGGCACAAGCTCTCCCCCTCGGCGCGGGGCAGGGTGCTGGTGAGGATGTAGACGTGGTGTTTGGTGTCGATCTCCACCAGCTGCAGCCCAAACACCTGCAGGAAGCAAAGGGTTAAGGTAACAAGGGGAAGGGACCCCCCCAAAACCCCAGCATTGCCCCCCAAAACCCCAGCATTGCCCCCCAAAACCCCAGCATTGCCCCCCCCTGACCTCCTGCAGGGTCCTGCCCGCCCGGTTGACAATCTCTGAGTAGACATCTCGGTATTCCCGGATGACTTTCTTCAGGATATCTGTGGGGAAAAGGGAGGGGATGGCTGAGGGAGCCCCAATACCTCAGCTCCCCCAAGGGGAGGGATGTTTTGGGGGTCCCAAACCTTTAGGAGGGGGGTGGCACTGCCTTAAACCCACCTATTCTCTTGATGGGGATCTTCTTCTGGTCTTTGACAAGGAGGAACTGAACCAGCTCGCTCACCTATCGATGGGGAAAGCCGAGAGCTGGGTGCTGACGGAGGAACTGGGAGTATTGTGTCCAGTTCTGGGCCCCCCAGTTCCAGAAGGACAGGGAACTGCTGGAGAGAGTCCAGCACAGAGCCCCAAAGGTGATGGAGGGAGTGGAACATCTCCCTTGTGAGGAAAGGCTGAGGGAGCTGGGTCTCTTTAGCTTGGAGAAGAGGTGACTGAGGGGTCAGCTCATTAATGTTTATAAATATGTGAAGGGTGAGTGTCATGAGGATGGAGCCAGGCTCTTCTCAGTGACATCCAATGATAGGACAAGGGGCAATGGGTGCAAGCTGGAACATAGGAGGTTCCCCATAAATGTGAGGAAAAACTTCTTCCCAGTGAGGGTGAGAGCACTGGCACTGCCCAGAGAGGGTGTGGAGTCTCCTTCTCTGGAGACATTCAAACCCACCTGGATGTGTCCCTGTGTGACCTGACCTAGGTGTTCCTGCTCTGGCAGGGGGGTTGGACTGGGTGATCTTTTGAGGTCCCTTCCAACCCCTGACATTCTGTGATTCTGTGATCTCCGGGAAGGGAAGAACCCACCTTCTGGTTCACCTGATCCGCCGAGTACCTCTCCAGGTTCCTCTGCGCCTGGCTGTACGTCGGCACCGGGCTCGGGTTATAATCCTCATCCCCATCGTCTGCCTGCGGGGAAAGAAATAAAGATGCTGGTGTGGAGGGAGAGCCCCCACCCGAGGGGGAGAGGCGGTGGGGACAGAGGGGGAGGCCGCCCCTCACCTGAGGGAACACCGGCCCTCTGCTGCGCTTCCTCTGGGACATCACTCTGAGGGGAAAAGAGCCGCCAGGAGGGATTAAACCGCCACGAGGCCACCGCCGGGGTCACCCCACACATCCCCTCCGCGTTTCCCCCCCTTAAATCGCACCACGGACCCGCGCGGGGCCCTTTAAAACCCCCCGGCGGCGCCGCCATAGTTACCCGCTCCCCTCAGCCGCGCCTGCGCGCCCTCTCCCCTCTGCGCATGCGTGCGCAGCGGCCACGCCCACACCCCCAAGCCACGCCTCCTATTGGCCGCCACGCCGCCTTCATCCCGCCCACCGCCGCTTTCTCGCACCGTGATTGGGCGAGAGGCCGCGCTCGCCCCTCCCACCGCCTCCCCCCTCCCATCAGGTATCAAAAAAGGCGGGAAAAGCGCCCCCCCCCCCCCCTCCCCGCTTCCCCTCAGCACCACAAGATGGCGCCCAGGGCCGCGCGGCCTCGCGGCTGAAAAATGAGGTAAAAACACCCTAAAACACCCCAAAACCGGCTCATTTTACCCCGCACCGCGCCTAAATAGTGGGATTTAAAGCACCTGTGTGCCCCCCGCCCCTCCAGAGCCCTTCCCGCAGGGGGGGGAGGCGACAAAATGGCGGCCGAGGCTGAGGGGAGCTCAGGGCCCCCCCCAAAAAATCCCAATAAAATGAGTTTATTCCAAAAAAAAAAAAACCCCAACTTTATTTTGTTTGGGTTTTTTTTTTTTTTTAAATATTTTCTCGTATAAATAAAACTCCTCAGAACTGCATGGCGGCCACCAATGTCTCCGACAGCTTCGTGGCGATTTTCTCTGTGGGGTTTTTTGGGGGTTCAAGGAGGGTTTGGGGGGGTCAGGAGGGTTTTGTGGGGGTCAGGAGGGATTTTGGGGGGTCAGAAGGGTTTTTGGGGGTGTCAAGAAGGTTTTGAGGGGGTTCAAGGAGGGTTTTGGGGGGTCAGGAAGGGTTTTTGGGGGGATCGGGAGGTTTTTGGGGGGGTCAGGAGGGTTTTGAGGGGGTTTGAGGGGGGTTTGGGGGGGGCAGGAGGGTTTTGGGGGGGTTAGGAGGGATTTTGGGGGGTCATACGGGTTTTTGGGGGGATCTAGGAGGTTTTTGGGAGGGTCAGGAGGGTTTTGGGGTGTCAAGAAGGTTTTGAGGGGGTTCAAGGAGGATTTTGGGGGATCAGGAGGGTTTTGGGGGATCAGGAAGGGTTTTTGGGGGGATCTAGGAGGTTTTTGGGGGGACAGGAGGGTTTGGGGGGGGTTTGAGGGGGTTTTGTGGGGGGCAGGAGGGTTTTGGGGGGTTCAAGAAGGGTTTTGGGGGGGTTAGGAGGGATTTTGGGGGGTCAAGGGTTTTTGGGGGGATCTAGGAGGTTTTTGGGGGGGTCAGCAGGGTTTTGGGGGTGTCAAGAAGGTTTTGACGGGGTTCAAGGAGTATTTTGGGGGATCAGGAGGGTTTTGGGGGGTCAGGAAGGGTTTTGGGGGGGTTAGGAGGGATTTTGGGGGGTCAGAAGGGTTTTTGGGGGATCAGGAGGGTTTTGGGGGGATCAGGAGGGTTTTGGGGGGGGTCAGGAGGGTTTTGAGAGGGTTTGAGGAGGATTTGGGGTCTCAGGAGGGATTTCGGGGTTCAGCAGGGATTTGGGGGGCTCAGAAGGGGTTTTGGGGTTCAGGGATTTCGGGGTTCATCAGGGATTTGGGGGGGCTCAGGAGGGATTTGGGGGTTCATCAGGGATTTTGGGGGGCTCAGCAGGGATTTGGGGGGCTCAGCAGGGATTTCGGGGTTCAGCAGGGATTTTGGGGTTCATCAGGGATTTTGGGGGGCTCAGCAGGGATTTGGGGGGCTCAGGATGGATTTCGGGGTTCAGCAGGGATTTGGGGGGCTCAGGATGGATTTGGGGTCCAGCAGGGATTTGGGGGGCTCAGAAGGGGTTTTGGGGTTCAGCAGGGATTTGGGGGTGCCTCACCCGCCCTCTTCTGCCGCCGTTTCCGCCGCCGCGCCGCGTCCCGCAGCCCCTGGCCCTGCAGCAGGGGGGGGCAGCGCCGCCACCTCCTCCAAACGGGGGGCTGGGGGGGCAGCCTCCCCCGGGGCCCCCCCTATCTTCACCCGGGGTCTCAGCTCCACCGTCACCGCCCCGAGCTGGGGGGGACACACGGCAAAACCCGTGAGAGCCCCCTAAAACAACACCCCTGTCCCCCCCATGTCCCCCCCATGTCCCCCCATTGTTCCAATGTCCCCCTGTCCCCCCATATCCCCCTGTACCCCCATGTCCCCCCATTGTTCCAATGTCCCCATGTCCCCTCATATCCCCCCATTGTCCCCATCCCCCCATTGTTCCAATGTCCTCCTGTCCCCCCATGTCCCCACATCCCCCCCATATCCCCGTCCCCCCATGTCCCCCCACTGTCCCCCTGTCTCCCCATATCCCCCTGTCCCCCCATGTCCCCATATCCCCACATCCCCCCCATATCCCCACGTCCCCCCCATGTCCCCCCATTGTTCCAATGTCCCCATGTCCCCCCCATATCCCCCTGTCCCCCCATATCCCCATGTCCCCCCATTGTCCCCCTGTCCCCCCATATCCCCCTGCACCCCCATATCCCCCCGTACCTCCACGTCGCTGTCGTCCGCCATGGCCTCCTCCTCCTCCTCCTCCTCCTCCTCCTCGGCTGCAAGGGGGGGTCCAGGTGAGTTTTGGGGAGTCCCAGGGTGGGATAAAGGGGGGGAGGGTACCCCAATTTCTCACCTGCCACGGCCTCGGTGTCACCCCCTGCCAGCGTGGCCAGGTCGAGCGCAGGGCTCAGCGCCGGGAGGATCTGCGCCCCCAGCTGCACCCCGCGGGTTTTGGGGGGCCGGGTGTAGAATGAGATCTTCCCGCTGCGGGGGGATGGGGGTGAGGGGGGGACCCCAGCACCCCGAAATGGGGGAGGGGTGGGGAGGGCCCCCAGCACCCCAAAAAGGGGTTCAGGGGGTGGGGAGACCCCCAAAAAGGAGTCAGGGGGTAGGGAGACCTCCCCCAGCACCCCAAAACAGGGGACAGGGGGTGGGGAGACCACCTCAGCACCCCAAAAAAGGGGTTCAGGGGATGACCTCCCCCAAAAGGGAGTTGGGGTGTGGGGAGACCCCCCCAGCACCCCAATAAAGGGGTTCAGGGAGTGGGGAGGACCCCCAAAAAGGGGTTCTGGGTGTGGGGGCACTCCCCAGCACCCCAAAAAAGGGGTTCAGCATGTGAGAAACACCCCCAGCACCCCAAAAAAGGGGTCAGGGGGTGGGGAGACCCCCCCAGCACCCCAAAAAAGGAGCTCAGGGTGTGGGGAAGCCCCCCCAGCACCCCAAAAAGGGGTCAGGAGAGGTGAGGCCCCCCAAAAGAAGATGTGGGTGCGGGGGCACCCCTCAAAGAGGGTCAGGGTGTGGGGGGACCCCCCCAAAAAAAGCACCCCCCCCCTCACCCACCTGCTCCAGTCCCGCAGCAGGGCCACGGCGGCGGCGCGGGGGTCCGGGAGCCCCCCAGGACGGAGCCGGCCCTGGCGCCGGGCCAGGTGGGCCAGGAATTGTCGGGGGTCGGCGCAGGGGGGGACCCCGTAAAGGTCACTCAGCTGGTTGGGGGGGGCGGGACACACAGAGAGGGGGTGGTGAGGGGGGGGGTCCTGTCACCCCCAAATCCCCCCATCCCCCCTTCTGGCTCCCCATTTTGGGGTTAAATGGGGTGGGAATAGTAAAAGGGGGGGGGGACACCCCCAAAATCACCATGGTGATGGGGGACCCCCCCCCCACATACCCATGGTCTCCATAGCAACGGGGGTCAGACACCCCTCTCAAAGTGGGGGGTCCCCAACACCCCCAGTCACCATGGCAACAACCCTAAGCCCCCCCAGACACCCCAATCGCCATGGCAACAGGCCTGAGCCCTCAAAGGGGGGTTCCCCAACATCCCCAGTCACCATGGCAACAGCCCTGAGCCCCCAAAGGGGGTCCCCAACACCCCCAATCGCCATGGCAACAGCCCTGAGACCCCAAAGGGGGTCCCCAACACCCCCAGTCGCCATGGCAACAGCCCTGAGACCCCAAAGGGGGTCCCCAACACCCCCAGTCGCCATGGCAACATCCCTGAGCCCCTAAAGGGGGTCCCCAACATCCCCAGTCACCATGGCAACCCCCCAAAAAGGGGGTGTCCCCCCCCCACCTGCTCGGGGGGGCAGCGGCTCAGGATGGCGGCGGCGGGGCTCAGGGGGTCCCGCAGGCGTTGGGGGTCCAGGGCCCCCCTTAAAGGGGCGGCAGCGGCGGCGGCATCCCCCGTTTCCATGACGACGCCGGGGCAATCCAAGAGCTGGATGCGGCGGTCGAGTTGCACGGCCTGCAGGCACCTGCGGGGGGGGGGGCGTGGCCAAAGGGGGCGTGGCCAGACAAGGTGTGGTCAAAGGGGCGTGGCTCCACAGCCCCCTCCCACACTGTGGGCGTGGCCAATTTAGGCCCCTCCCACCTGGGGGGCGTGGCTTACTTGGTGACCCCCGGCGCTGCTCCCACCCCGCAGGCGCGGCTCCGCTTCAAGCTGTTGATGAGGCTGCTCTTCCCCACATTGGGGTACCCTGAGAGGGGGAGCAAACCATCACCGGGGGGGTCCCCTAAAACCAAGGGGGGGTCCCCAAAACCCACCTCTGCCCCCCGGCTCACCCACGACGCCCACGGTGAGGGCGGTTTTCACCTCCCCGCAGCGGCTGTAGTTGGCCAGGACGCGGAGCAAAGAGGCGGCCCCCACGCAACCCCCCCCGGTCAGCACCTCCTGGGGGGCTGCGGCCACGGGCAGCTGGCTCTGCTTCTAGGGGGGGGGGGCAGAAAATGGGGTGAAGGGGGGGGTTTCCAACCCCTGCACCCCCAAATTTTTCAAGGGGAGACCCCCACCAGGTTGCGGCTCTGCTGCTGCGTGCACGCCTTGAAGGCCACGGTGGGGAGCTCGGCTCGGAGATGCTTCAACCACGCTGCCACCACGTCCCGTGGCACCAAATCTAGGGGGGGGGGGGACACACCACCATCAAGAAGTGGGGACCCCCCCCCCCCCCTTAGAGCCCCCCCAAAACTCACCCCACCCCGTACCGATCTTATTGAGCACGAGGACCAAGCGCTGGCGGTGCCCGTTGCGGCGCACGGCGGCTTCCAACTGGGGGCTCCGACATCCCTGGGGGTCCCGGGCATCCAGCACCTCCAGCACCACATCGGACGCTGCCAACACCTCCAAAAAAAAAAAAAGGGGGTTCAGGATAAGGGGGGGACCCCAAAAAAAATCACCCTCAGGGTCCCCCCCCAAACGCACTCACCTTACGCAGCTCCCGCCCGTGCTGCCGCAGCGACGCCTCCCCCGCCTCCTCAAGCCGCGGCGGCGCCGCCTCCTGGGTGATGCTTCACGTTAAGGGGTGCACCCCGTTATCCGGGGAGCCCCCCCCCGAAAAAAATCGGGGTACCCCCGCACCCCCACCTGGCTCTCGAAGTCCCGCTGCCGCCGCAGGGCCGCGCTCTGCAGCCCCTCCAGACCCCGCCGCCGCTCGGCCTCCGCCTCCCGCGCCGCCCCCCGCCGCTGCCGGGCCTCCGCCGCCTTGGGGGGGTTGGGGGGGAGGAAACTTAGGGGGGGGGGACCCCCAAATTCCCCCCCACCCCCCTCATTTCTCCTTTTGGTTTATTTTACCCGTTTTTGCCTCGTTTCGTTCTGCTGCCGCACGCGGGAGGCGAAGGGGCCCAACTGCGGCACCCCCGGGTCCTTCCTGCGTTTCCCCTGGGGGGGGGCACACACACACGGTATGGGGGGGAGCACCCCAAAAACACAGCGGTACCCTCCTGCACCCCCAGGGTTTTTTTTTTGGGGGGGGGATCCCCCAGGTTGGGGCTCACCTGGACTCGCTTCTTGCGGCCGGCCTCTGCTTGTCGCCCTGCGCAGAGCGGCAGAGGGAAGGGGAGGGACCCCCAAAACCCACCTGGTACCCCAAAACCTCCCCCGGTACCCCAAAACCCCCCCCGGGACCCCAAAACACCCCCGGTACCCCAAAACCCCACCGTACCCCAAAACCCCCCTGGACCCCAAAACCCCTCCCAGTACCTCAACCCCCCCCCGCCCAGGACCCCAAAACCCACCGGGACCCCAAAACACCCCCGGTACCCCAAAACCCTCCTGGTACCCCAAAACCCACCTGGTACCCAAAACCCCCCCAGTACCCCAAACCCCCTCCGGTACCCCAAAACCCACTGGGACCCCAAAACACCCCCTGTACCCCAAAACCCTCCCGGTACCTCAAACCCCTCCCAGTACCCCAAAACCCCCCCCCGGTACCCCAAAACCCCCTCTGGTACCCCCACCCCCCCCCGGTACCCCACCCCCCCTCCCAGCACCCCAAAACCCCCCGGTGCCCCCTCAGGACTCACGGGACCGGGTCATGGCTGCGCCTCCTGCAAAGGCCTCACGCTGCTGCGGCCGCTTCCGGTTCGGTGACGTCACTACCGGAGCGACGCGCGACGCCCGCGCGCCTCCGCCACACTCAAGATGGCGGCCGGGCGGGGTCACCGCCACACTCAACATGGCGGACACGGGCCTATAGAGCGGCGTATTGCTCTTGCCACACTCAAGATGGCGGCCGGCCCGGTCCACTGCCGCTCCCAGCATGGCGCCCACTCCTCCCCCTCCCCCCTCCTCCGCCATTGCGGTTGTGGGAGCGTCTGCCCCGCACAGGGCCTCCCAGTCCTCCCCAGTCTCTCCCAGTATAGCCCAGTGCCCCTACCAGTCGTTCCACCACCACCCCCCCCCCCCCCAGTCTTTCGCAGTCCCCCAGGGCCAGCTGGGACTCGCCCAAGTTAACTGGGAGCCCCTAGGGTCAACTGGGACCCCCCCCTAAATTAACTGGGAGCCCCCAGGGTTAACTGGGACACCTCTCATGGCCAACTGGGACCCTCCCTTGGCCAACTGGGACCCTCCCAAGTCAACTGGGAGCCCCTAGGGTTAACTGGGACCCATCCCATGGCCAACTGGGACCATCCCAAATTAACTGGGAGCCCCCAGGGTTAACTGGGACCCATCCCATGGCCAAATGGGACCCTCCCAAGTCAACTGGGAGCCTCTGGAGTCAACTGGGACCCCTCCCTTGGCCAACTGGGAGCTCCCAGGGTCAACTGGGAGCCCCTGTGCTTAACTGGGACCCCTCCCTTGGCCAACTGGGAGCTCCCAGGGTCAACTGGGAGCCCCTGTGCTTAACTGGGACCCCTCCCTTGGCCAACTGGGACCCTCCCAAGTCAACTGGGAGCCCCTAGGGTCAACTGGAACCCCTCCCATGGCCAACTGGGACCCTCCCAAGTCAACTGGGACCCCTTCCATGTCAACTGGGAGCCCCTATGGCCAACTGGGACCCCTCCCTTGGCCAACTGGGACCCTCCCAAGTCAACTGGGAGCCATCAATGGTCAACTGGGACCTCTCCTAAATCAACTGGGAGCCTCTTAAGTCAACTGGGAGCCCCTACAGACAACTGGGACCATCCCACATCAACTGGGAGCCCCCAGGGTTAACTGGGACCCATCCCATGGCCAAATGGGACCCTCCCAAATCAACTGGGAGCCCCCAGGGTCAACTGGGAGCCTCTATGGTTAACTGGGACCCCTCCCATGGCCAACTGGGACCCTCCCAAGTCAACTGGGAGCCCCTACAGACAACTGGGATCCCTCCCTTGGCCAACTGGGAGCCCCCAGGGTCAACTGGGAGCCCCCAGGGTTAACTGGGACCCCTCCCATGGCCAACTGGGACCCTCCCAAGTCAACTGGGAGCCCATAGGGTTAACTGGGACCAATCCCATGGCCAACTGGGACCATCCCAAATTAACTGGGAGCCCCCAGGGTTAACTGGGACACCTCTCTTGGCCAACTGGGAGCCCCCAGGGTCAACTGGGGGCCCCTGTGCTTAACTGGGACCCCTCCCTTGGCCAACTGGGACCCTCCCAAGTCAACTGGGAGCCCCTAGGGTTAACTGGGACCCATCCCATGGCCAACTGGGACCCTCCCAAGTCAACTGGGAGCCCCTATGGACAACTGGGACCCCTCCCTTGGCCAACTGGGACCCTCCCAAGTCAACTGGGAGCCCTCCCACAGCCAACTGGGAGCCCCAGCTGCCACACCCTCCCCCCCCCTTCAAAAAAACCCCAAAAACCCCCACGCCCGGCGCCGCCCTTTACCAACAGTGCAATTTTTTTTTTTTTTTTTTTTTTTTATTCCTTTTTTTAATATTTTTGGAATTTTTTTCCTTTCAATTTTGGGGGGGTGGGGTGGGGTGGGGTGGTGGGGAGGGGCCCAAACCTCTTAACTGGGGGGGGGAGGGGAGGGGAAAACGGGGGGGGAAAGGGGGGGAGGGGCTTCCCCCACCATCTCTTGCCCCCCCCCTCCCCACCCCCAACAGAACAAAAGAAAAAAGCCAAAAAAACCCAAAAAAAAAAAGCCAAAGAAACCAAAAAATATATATATATATTTATAGAGCTCCTTTGTCCCTCGGCGCCCCGTGGATTTTTTTTGGGGGGGTTTCGGGGGGTTTTGGGGTGATGATGGGGGAGGGGTGAGGAGGAAGGGGGGGGAGGGGCCTTGACTTTTATTTTTTGTGGGTTTTTTGTGGTTTTTGGGGTCCCCCCCCGCCCCGCTACGCGAGGCCGAAGCCCTCGGAGCACTCCTGGATGGCGAGGAGCAGCATCTGCCGCAGCTTCTCGTAGCTCTCGTAGGCCGGCAGGTCCAGCTGGTTGAAGCTGGTTGGGGACACGTGTGTCACGTGTGTGTCACATGTGTGTCACGTGTGTGTCATGTGTCATGCAAGGTGGCCCAGTCCCACCCCAGTGTGTCACGTGTTCTTGGTCCCCATGGTTCCCGTGTCTCACGGCCACCCTGGTGTCATCACTGCTTTGTCCTCCAGCCCCGTGTCCCCAGTACCATGTCCCCACCATCTCCATGTCCCCATGTCCCAACCACCCTCTTGTCCTTCATCCCCATGTCCTCCCATGTCCCCATGTCCTCCACGTCCCCCATATCCCCATGTCCCCCCTGTCACCCCATATCCTCCATGTCCTCCATGTCCCCACGATGTCCCCATGTCCCCCCATGTCCTCCCTGTCCCCCCAGATCCCATTTTGGCAATGTCCCCATGTCCCTCCATGTCCTCCATGTTCCCCCCATGTCCCCACGATGTCCCCATGTCCCTCCATGTCCCCATATCCCTGTGTCACCCCACATCCCCATGTCCCTCTGTCCCCCATGTCCCTGTCCCCCCATATCCTCCATGTCCCCCAATGTCCCCCCATATCCCCCCGTTTCCTCCATGTCCCCATGTCCCTCCATGTCCTCCATGTCCCCCAGATCCCCATGTCCCCACCACCCTCTTGTCCTCCATCCCCACGTCCTTCCATGTCCCCATGTCCCCCATGTCCCCATGATGTACCCATGTCCCCCCATGTTCTCCCTGTCCCCATGTCCCCTCACATCCCCATGTCCCCCATCCCCCCATATCTCCCCCACATCCCCCTGTCCCCCATCCCCCCATATCCTCCATGTCCCCATGATGTCCCCATGTGCCCCCATGTCTCCATATCCTCATGTCCCCCCATGTCCCCCACATCCCCCATGTCCCCCATGTTCTCCACGTCCCCCATGTCCCCATGTCCCTCCATGTCCCCATGTCCCCATGATGTCCCCATGTCCCCCCATGTCTCCCTGTCCCCATGTCCCCTCATATCCCCATGTCCCCCTGTCCCCCCATATCCCCCAATGTCCCCCCATATCCCCGTTTCCTCCATGTCCTCCATGTCCCCCAGATCCCCATGTCCCCACCACCCTCTTGTCCTCCATCCCCACATCCCCCATGTCCCCACGATGTCCCCATGTCTCCATGTCCCCTCATATCCCCATGTCCCCCTGTCCCCCCACATCCTCCATGTCCCCCAATGTCCCCATGTCCCCACCACCCTCTTGTCCTCCATCCCCATATCTCCCCCATGTCCCCCTGTCCCCCCATATCCTCCATGTCCCCCAATGTCCCCATGTCCCCCAATGTCCCAATGTCCCCACGATGTCCCCACGTCCCCCAACGTCCCCCCGTCCCCATACCAGGTGTGCGCCGAGGGCAGGCGGTCGGTGGAGCGATCGTCCCGGTGGATCTGGAACTTCTGGATGCCGTTCATGCCCTCGAGGGCGGCGAAGCCCTGCAGCGGCACCTTCGACGTCCCCGTCACGAACTGCAGGAACTTGGCCCTGTCCGCTTGGTCGAAGGACCTCAGCGCCCTCCAGAACCACTGGATCTGCGGTGGGACCCCCAGCTCAGCACCCCAGCACCCCAACACAGGTTGGGGGGTCACAGATGATTTTTGGGGTGCCACCCCCACCTGGATGGAGTTCCCCTGGTACTTGTGGTACTCGGTGTTGGCCTTGAGGTCGTCGATGTCGATGGTGGGCAGCCCCGAGATGAGCAGCTCCAGCTCTTGCTCGGTGAAGATGGAGATGAGGCGCTTGGGGATGATCTCGTAGAAGCCCTCCAGGAACGCCGCCAGCTGCTTGCGGATGGCGCCTGGGGGCGGGGGGGGGGATGGGGAAGGGGGTGTTGGGGGGAGCCCCTGGGAGCCCCCCCCACTGGGAACCCCCCCCTGGGGTCCGGGTGCCTTTGGCTGGGGAGACTCGGGGCTCAGATCCACTCAGATCCTCCTCAGATCTCCGCAGATTCCCTTCAGATCCCCTCAGATCCCCTCAGATCTCCTCAGATCCCCCCAGATCCCCTCAGATCCTCCTCAGATCCCCTCAGCTCTCCTCAGATCCCCTCAGATCCCTTCAGATCCCCTCAGATCCTCCTCAGATCCCCTCAGATCCCCTCAGATCCTCCTCAGATCCCCTCAGATCTCCTCAGATCCCCCCAGATCCCTTCAGATCCCCTCAGATCCTCCTCAGATCCCCTCAGATTCCCCTCATTCCCCCCAGATCCCCCAGCCCCGCCGTTCTGACATCCCCGACGGATCCCACCTGGGCCAGGTCTGATTTTACCCCTCGGCAAACCCACGCTGACCCCCCCCGACGGCTCCCCCGCTCCTCACCGAGGGATGAGGGGACCCCCCCACTCTGGGGGACCCCCTCCCTGGTCTGTGGGACCCCCTCCCCGGTCTGGGGGACCCCCTTCCCCATTTGGGGGACCCCCTCCCCAGTCTGTGGGACCCCTTCCCCAGTTGGGGGACCCCTTCCCTGGTCTGGGGAACCCCTTCCCCAGTTGGCGGACCCCCTCCCCAGTCTGTGGGACCCCCTCCCTGGTCTGTGGGACCCCCTCCCCTGTCTGTGGGACCCCCTCCCCAGTCTGTGGGACCCCTTCCCTGGTCTGGGGGACCCCTTCCCCAGTTGGGGGACCCCCTCCCCAGTCTGTGGGACCCCCCATAGTCTGTGGGACCCCCTCCCCACTCTGGGGGACCCCTTCCCCAGTCTGTGGGACCCCCTCTCTGGTCTGTGGGACCCCTTCCCCACTCTGGGGGACCCCCTCCCCAGTCTGAGGGACCCCTTCCCCATTTGGAGGACCCCTTCCCTGGTCTGGGGGACCCGTTCCCCAGTTGGGGGACCCCCTCCCCAGTCTGTGGGACCCCCTCCCCATTTCGGGGACCCCCTCCCCAGTCTGTGGGACCCCCTCCCCTGTCTGTGGGACCCCTTCCCTGGTCTGTGGGACCCCTTCCCCAGTCTGTGGGACCCCCTCCCCATTTGGGGGGCCCCCTCCCCATTTGGGGGGCCCCCTCCCCACGTGGGGACCCCCACTCACCGGTCATGCGCATCTGGCACACGAGGTGCACGTACTCCTTCTTGTTCTCCTCGGTCACCAGCACGTTGGCGCCGTTGGGCTTCAGGTCCCGCACCTCGCACACCCCGAATTCCTGCACCTGGGGGGGCAGTGAGGGGGTGTCAGGGGACCCCCCCAGGGACACCCCTGCGACTTGGGGATCCCCCCAGGGACACAGGGCACCCCCCCCAGGGACACCCCTGCAACTTGGGGATCCCCCCAGGGACACAAGGGACCCCCCCAGGGACATCCCTGCAACTTGGGGATCCCCCCAGGGACACAGGGCACCCCCCCCAGGGACACCCCTGCAACTTGGGGATCCCCCCAGGGACACCCCTGCAACTTGGGGATCCCCCCAGGGACACAAGGGACCCCCCCAGGGACACCCCTGCAACTTGGGGATCCCCCCAGGGACACAAGGGACCCCCCCAGGGACACCCCTGCAACTTGGGGATCCCCCCAGGGACACCCCTGCAACTTGGGGACCCCCCCCAGGGACACAGGGGACCCCCCCGGGGACACCCCTGGGACTTGGGGATCCCCCCAGGGACACCCCTGCGACTTGGGGATCCCCCCAGGGACACAAGGGACCCCCCCAGGGACACCTCTGAGACTTGGGGATCCCCCCAGGGACATAGGGGACCCCCCCAGGGACACCTCTGAGACTTGGGGATCCCCCCAATGACACAGGGGACCCCCCCCCAGGGACACAGGGGATCCCCCCTGAGACTTGGGGTCCCCCCCAGTGACACAGGGGACCCCCCCCAGAGACCCCCCTGAGACTCAGGGACCCCCCCCAGGGACACAGGGGATCCCCCCTGACACTTGGGGACCCCCTCAGAGACACAGGGGACCCCCCCAGTGACACAGGGGACCCCCCCCAGAGACAGAGACACCCCTAAGACTTAGGGACCCCCTCAGGGACCCCCCTGAGACTCAGGGACCCCCCCCCAGGGACACAGGGGATCCCCCCTGAGACTTGGGGACGCCCTCAGAGACACACGGGACCCCCCCCAGAGACACAGGGGACCCCCCCCAGAGACACCCCCTAAGACTTAGGGACCCCCTCAGGGGCACCCCTGAGACTTGGGGATCCCCCCTGAGACTTGGGGGTCCCCCCCAGTGACACAGGGGACCCCCCCAGAGACCCCCCTGAGACTCAGGGACCCCCCCCCAGGGACACAGGGGATCCCCCCTGAGACTTGGGGACCCCCCCAGCGACACAGGGGACCCCTAAGACTTAGGGACCCCCTCAGGGACCCCCCTGAGACTTGGGGATCCCCCCTGAGACTTGGGGACTCCCCCAGGGACACAGGGGACCCCCCCCCAGAGACACCCCTGAGACTCAGGGACCCCCCCCAAATCCAAGGGCCCCTTCCCCAGGAGCGGCTCGGGGGCGAACTACGGGCAGATTTGGGGTGCAAGAAGCCCCCCCGGTGCCTCATTTCCGGGGTGTCCCCCGTGCCCCCAGTTGGGGGGTCCCTGGGGGGGGGGGTCCCCAACATCACCTCGGTGCTGAAGGTGAGGTCGTAGCCCAGGGTGGAGACGTCGTTCTCCAGCAGGTACACCAAGCCCTGGTAGAAGTGATAGTCCTCGCTCTCCATGTCCGTGTACCTGGTTTGGGGGGGCCCAGATGTCAGGGTGGGGCTGCACCCCAAAAAAAAAAGAGGGGTCTGCACCCCAAAAAAAAACAACAGGGGTCTGCACCCCAAAAAATGGGGGGGTTTGGCACTCCACGGGGGCGTTCTGCGACCCAAAAAGGGGTTGGATGCCCCGTGGCGTGGTCCGACAGCCCGAGAAAGGGGGGGAGCACCCCAAGAAGGGGTTCAGCACCCCAAGAGGTTCAGCACCCCAAGAAGGGGGCTCTACACCCCCAAAAAAGGGGTTCAAGGCCTCAAGATGGGGGTTCAAGACCTTACAAGAGGTTCCACACCCCATGAAGGACCTTCAACCCCCCCAAAAAGGGGTTCCACACCCCATGAGGATGGTCCAACACCCCAAGAAGGGGTTCAGCACCCCTAGAAGGGGGCTCTACACCCCCAAAAAAAGGGGTTCAAGGCCTCAAGATGGGGGTTCAAGACCTTACAAGAGGTTCCACACCCAAGAAGGACGTTCAACCCCCCCCAAAAAGGGGTTCAAGTCCTCAAGATGGGGGTTCAACACCCCAAGAAGAAGTTCTACACCCCAAAGAAGAGGTCCAACACCCCAAGAAAGGGTTCAAGACCTCAAGAAGACCTTCAACACCCCAAGAAGAGGTTCCCCACCCCATGAAGGACCTTGAACCCCCCAAAACAAGGGTTCTTCACCCCAAGAAGAGCTTCCCCACCCCACGAAGGACCTTCAACCCCCCCAAAAAGGGGTTCAAGACCTCAAGAAGGACCTTCAGCCCCCCAAAACAAGGGTTCTTCACCCCAACAAGAGCTTCCCCACCCCACGAAGGACCTTGAACCCCCCCAAACAAGGGTTCAACACCCCAAGAAAGGGGTTCAAGACCTCAACAAGACCTTTGACACCCCAAGAAGAGCTTCCCCACCCCACGAAGGACCTTGAACCCCCAAACAAGGGTTCAACACCCCAAGAAAGGGGTTCAAGACCTCAAGAAGGACCTTGAACTCCCCAAAACAAGGGTTCTTCACCCCAACAAGAGCTTCCCCACCCCATGAAGGACCTTGCCCCCCTCCAAACAAGGGTTCAACACCCAAGAAGAGGTTCCACACCCAAAGAAGGGGTTCAAGACCTCAACAAGAGGTTCCACACCCCCATGAAGGACGTTCAATGCCCCAAGAAGAGGTCCAACACCCCAAGAAAGGGGTTCAAGACCCCACGAAGGACCTTCACCCCCCAAGAAGAGCTTCCCCACCCCATGAAGGACCTTGAACCCCCCCAAACAAGGGTTCAACACCCCAAGAAGAGGTTCCACATCCCATGAGGTGGTTCTA
>JAQJZH010000065.1:27659-62326 GCA_028020825.1 Podargus strigoides | reverse complement strand
CCCCCCCAGCGGGCGGGGGGCGCACGCATGAGGACCCCCCACCAGCATAAAGACCCCCTCCGGTGCACAAGCGCCCAGTGACCCCCCCCCCCAGGATCCCAGTGCCCCCCCGTACCTCTCCAGGGACCTGCGGTGGCCCCAGCAGCAGCGGAGGGGGGGCAAAGCAATGGGGAGGGGTGCGGGTAATTAGTGGCAGGCGGTGTAATTAGCGGGGGGGGGGGCGGTAATTAGCGGGGGGGGGTGGGGGTGTGTGTGCCGGTTCAGCCGGGGGCAGCAGCCCTGCAGGTCTGGCCCCGCCCACCCGCGATAAGCCCCGCCCACTCCGGCAGGCCACGCCCACTCAGACCCCGCCTCCGGCGGGTGATTTGCATGGCCCCGCCCCCAGGTGGTTGATTTGCATGCCCCCCCAGGTGGTTGATTTGCATGTCCCGCCCCCAGGTGGTTAATTTGCATGGCCCCCGCCCCTGGTGGTTGATTTGCATGGCCCCGCCCCCAGGTGGTTGATTTGCATGGCCCCGCCCCCTGGTGGTTGATTTGCATGCCCCGCCCATCTGATTTGCATAGCCCCGCCCCCACCTGTACTCGCCGAAGGTCTCGTCCTTCATCGGCCGCGCCTCCGAGTCCGCCTGCGTGTCCTCCTTGTCCTTCACTGGGGGGCACGGCTCGGTCCGGGGGGGCCAGGGACTGCCCCCCCGCCAGGGGGCACCCCCGAACCCACGGGGACCCCCCCGAACCCATGGGGTCCCCCCCGAACCCATGGGGACCCCCCCGAACCCACAGGGACCCCCCCAAACCCACGGGGACCCCCCCCAACCCATGCGGACGCCCCGAGCCTTGGGGGACCCTGAGGCCCCCTCCCACTAATTAGGGCCCCCCCCACCAAGCCTGGGGACCCCCAGGGCCCCCCCCCACTAATTAAGGCCCCCCCTGCCAAGCCTTATGGGGCCCCCCCTAAGTCTTGGGGACCCCCAGTGCCCCCCCCCCCACTAATTAGGGCCCCCCCAAACCTCGAGAACCCCCCTCTCTCACCTCGGAGGCGCCCCAGGGGAGGCCGTGGGGGCCCCTAAGGGCGCCGGGGGGTCTGAGGGGGTCGGGGGGCCCGGGGGGCCGGGGGGCTCACCCGAATACTTGCCCCCCTTGCTGCGCCGGACGAAGCAGAGGATGAGGAGCAGCAGCAGCAGCAGCACGGGCGGCGCTGACGAAGCCGATGAACCACCCCTCCGTGGCGAAGCCGCCCCGCGGGGCTCGGCACCACTGGGGGGCACGGGGGGGTCAGTGGGGGGGGGGCACCAGCTTTGGGGACCCCCCCAGCACCCTCGAGGGACCTGGCTGGGGAGGAGCTGTTCTGGGGTTCCCCATGCACTCGGGGGGGGGGGGAAAAGGGGTTTCAAGGAGCTCTGAGGCAGCTGGGGGTGGTTTCAAGGGTCCCCCCAGGGGGGGAAAGGGGTTTCAAGGGGCTCTGATGCAGCTGGAGGGGTTCCAGGGGTCCCAGGGGGGGCAAAGGCAGTTTCAGGGGTCCCCAGGGGGGGGAAAGGCAGTTTTGGGGGTCCCCTGGGGGTGAAAGGCAGTTTCAGGGGTCCCCTGTGGGGGAAAAAGTGGTTTCAGGGACACCTTGGGGGGAAAAGGTGGTTTCAGGGATCCCCTTGGGGGAGGAAAGGCGGTTTCAAGGGCGCCCGCAGGAGGAAAGCGTGTCTGGAGGTCCTGGGGGGTCTGAGGGGTTTGGGGGGTCCCGGAGGGGTCCCGGGGGTACCCCCCCGCGTACCTTTGGTGTGCACCTCGCTCTCCCAGAAGGCCACGCGCTCCCCCGAGTGGTTGCGCCCCACGAACTGCACGCGGTAGGCGGTGCCGGGGCGCAGCTCCCCAGGCGGAACCGCTCCAGGGAGGAGTTGGCGCGGCCCGAGCTGTGCCAGGGCTCCTCCGCTGGGGGGGCACGGGGGGGGTCAGGGGGAGACCCCCCCCCCCCAACACCCCCCTCCCCCACAGCCCCCAGAGACGTCCCAACCCCCCCAACGCACACCGGGGCTCCCTTGAGACCCCCCCCCCAAACCCAGACCCCCCCTCCCTTACCCAAGGACCCTCCTAAACCCCCCCCCAGAGACCCCCCATCCCTCCCCCCCCCCCCAGTTAGCCGCCCTTACTGGTCTTGCTGGTGTACTGGACCTCGAACTCGATGCTGGGCTGGGGGTGGGCGAGGGTCCAGCGCAGCTCCATGAAGTCCTCCCCCACCTCCCCCACCTCCACGTCCGCCAGCACCGGCAGCACTGGGGGGGAGTGAGAATGGGGGACCCCTCCCCACGGGCCACCCCGGCGGGGGGGGTGGGGGGACTTGGGGGGGGGCAGCGCACCCCAAACCGGTCTCAGGGCTTCAAAACCACGGTGGGGGGGGGGGCTGAGACCCCCACAGGGGGCTCGGGGGGGGGGGGGGGGGGTGTCTGGGGGGGGTTGGGGGGATACTGGGGGGGTTGAAGGGTGCCATGGAGGGTTGGGGGGGTCCCAGGTGGGTCTGGGGGGTCCCAGGTGAGGTTTGGGGGTCCCAGGTGGGTTTGGGGGGGTCCCAGGTTTCGGGGTACGCACCGGGCGGGGGGCGCAGGCTGGCCTGGCGCAGCAGGGGGGGGGTTTGGGGGGGTCCCAGGTGAGGTTTGGGGGGTCCCAGGTGGGTTTGGGGGGGGTCCCAGGTTTCGGGGTACGCACCGGGCGGGGGGCGCAGGCTGGCCTGGCGCAGCAGGGGGGTTTGGGGGTGAGGTTTGGGGGGGGGTCCCAGGTTTGGGGTACGCACCGGGCGGGGGGGCGCAGGCTGGCCTGGCGCAGCAGGGGGGGGTTTGGGGGGGTCCCAGGTTTCGGGGTACGCACCGGGCGGGGGGCGCAGGCTGGCCTGGCGCAGCAGGGGCGCCCCGGTGGCCGCGGCGGGGTGACGGCGCGCAGGGCCAGGCCGTAGCTGCCGCGGGGGCTGAGCGCCCCAGGGTGGCGTTGAGGGTCCCGGGGGGGGAACGAGATCTCAAAGGGGGGCGCCCCCCTCGGGCTGGGGCACTGCAGGGAGGGGGCACATGGCACCCCACACCCTGGAACCCCCCGGTGCCTCCCAGTGCCCTCCCAGTGCCCCCCCAGCATCCCCAGTCCCTCCCAGTGCCTCCCAGTGCCCCCCCAGCATCCCCAGTCCCTCCCAGTGCCCCCCAGCATCCCCAGTCCCTCCCAGTGCCCCCCCAGCATCCCCAGTCCCTCCCAGTGCCCCCCAGCATCCCCAGTCCCTCCCAGTCCCCTCCCAGTGCCCCCCCAGTCCCCCTCCCAGTCCCTCCCAGTGCCCCCCCCAGTCCCTCTCAGTGCCCCCCCAGCATCCCCAATCCCTCCCAGTGCCCCCCCCAGTGCTCCAGTGCCCCCCCCAGTCCCTCCCAGTCCCTCCCAGTGCCCCCCCAGCATCCCCAATCCCTCCCAGTGCCCCCCCCCAGTCCCTCTCAGTGCCCCCCCAGCATCCCAAATCCCCAATCCTCAATCCTCTCCCAGTGCCCCCCCAGTGCTCCCAGTGCCCCCCCCAGTCCCTCCAGTGCCCCCCAGTCCCTCTCAGTGCCCCCCCAGCATCCCCAATCCCTCCCAGTGCCCCCCCCAGTCCCTCCCAGTGCCCCCAGTGCCCCCCGCGCACCCTGGCTGTACTGGAGCAGGAAGCCGGTCAGGACGCCGTTGGGGTGCCGGGGGGGTCTCCACTCCAGCACCAGGGAGCTCTCCCCCCCCCGCTCCACCCACAGCTCCTCGGGGGGGCCGGGCACTGGGGGGGGCACGGCAGGGGGGGTGAGGGGGGGCCCGGGGGAGCGGGGGGGATGGGCGGGGAGGGGGGTCCCTGGGGGATTTGGGGGGCCCCTGGGGGATTTGGGGGTCCCCTGGGCAGGGGAGGGGTCCCCTGGGGATTTGGGGGTCCTCATGGGGGATTTGGGGGGACCCTGGGGGATTTGGGGGGACCCTGGGCAGGGCTGGGAGTCACCAAGGGGATTTGGGGGTCCCCCAGGGGTACTTGGGGGGGTCTGGGGAAGAGTTGGGGATCCCATGGGGTATTTGGGGGTCCCCTGGGCAGAGTGAGGGGTCCCTGGGGGGATTTAGGGGTCCCCCGGTCCAGATTTGGGGGTTTAGGGGCTCTCAGGAGCAGCTGGGGGGTTCAGGGTCCCTGGGGGCAGATTTGGGGGTTCAGGGTGCCCCGGCCCAGACTCGGGGGGTTCAGGGGTCCCGGGGACAGATTTGGGGGTTCAGGGGTCCCGGGGGCAGGTTTGGGGGTTCGGGGCTCACCTCCCTCGAGGGTGTGTCGAAGCGGATCTCGTCGCTGGGGGGCCCGGCCCCCGCCCGTTGAACCACGACCTGCAGGCGGTAGCGGCTCCAGGGGCGCAGCCCCCCCAGCAGCACCCCCCGGGCCTCGGCCCCCACCGCCAGCACCCCGGGTGACCCCCGGCGGCGGGGGGCGCGGGGGGGGCCTGGCGGCGCCGCAGCAACTTGGGGGGCTCCCCGGGGGGGGCCTGGCGGCGCGTGCGCTCCCCCACCCAGCCCTCGCGCCAGTACAGCACCTGGGGGGGCACGAGTCAGGGGGGACCCCCAAACACCCGGTACCCCCAGACCCCTGTACCCCCAAACACCCTGTACCCCCAGACCTCTGTACCCACAAACACCCCTGTACCCCCAAACCCCCAAACCCCACAGGCCCCTGACCCCCTGTACCCCCACAGCCCCCCATACCCCTCTGTACCCCCAAACCCCCTGTACCCCCACAGCCCCCCATACCCCCCCACACCCCCAAACCCCCCAGGCCCCTGACCCCCCTGTACCCCCAAACCCCCCTGTACCCCCCGAACACCCCCAAACTCCCCTGTACCCCCCTGTACCCCCCAAACACCCCTGTACCCCCACAGCCCCCCCCACACCCCCACAGCCCCCCCCATACTCCCCCATACCCCTAACCCCCCCGCCCCCCCCGGCCCCCCCTTACCCGGAACCCCCTCAGGTGCCCCCGCAGGTTTTGGGGGGTCCCCTCCAGGCTCCAGCGCACCCGCACGCTGGTGCTGTTCAGGATCTCCACCCCGACATTTTCGGGGTACACCAGCGGCACTGGGGGGGGGGAAGCAGTGTGAGCCCCCAGACTCACATGGGGGGGGCTGTGAACCCCCAGAGAGCCCCCCCAAAACAAGGACCCCCCCCCTAACATGGGGTATTCCCAGAGGGGTCCCCAAAAATGCACCCCCAGATCGGGGTCCCCCCTCCCTCTGCAGCCCAGAATTGGGGTCCCCGCACCCCGGGGTCCCTCAGCACCCCCAGATTTGGGGCCCTCCCCCCCATGGGGGTTTTGGGGGGCCCCCACTCACGGTCCTCTCCCGAGTAGCCGACGACGACGGGGGGCTCGGGCCCCTTCCCCACCTCGTTGACCGCCTGCACCCGGATCTCGTAGGGGCTGAAAGTGGGGGTGCCCTCCACCACCACGGGGGGGGGCCCCCACCGTCTCCTCCCGCCAGGGCCCCCCCGCCGGCTCCTGCGGCCGCCACTGGACCCGGTACCGCACGTGGGGGGCGTTCCAGTGCCGCGGGGGCAGCGGCTGCGGGGGCACCCTGAGACCCCCGAAACTGCCCTGGGCCCCCAAACCCCCCTGAGACCCCCCTGGGCCCCCCAAAACCCCCCTGGGCCCCCAAAACCCCCCTGGCCCCCCTGAGACCCCCAAAACCGCCCTGAGACCCCCAAAACTGCCCTGGGCCCCCAAAACCCCCTGAGACCCCCCTGGGCCCCCCAAAACCCCCCTGGCCCCCCTGAGACCCCCAAAACCGCCCTGAGACCCCCGAAACTGCCCTGGGCCCCCAAAACCCCCTGAGACCTCCCTGGGCCCCCCGGAACCCCCCTGAACCCCCCTGGGCCCCCAAAACCCCCCTGGCCCCCCTGGGCCCCCAAAACCCCCCTGGCCCCCCTGAGACCCCCAAAACTGCCCTGAGACCCCCAAAACTGCCCTGGGCCCCCAAAACCCCCCTGGGCCCCCCAAAACCCCCTGAGACCCCCGAAACTGCCCTGGGCCCCCAAAACCCCCCCGGGCCCCCCAAAACCCCCTGAGACCCCCGAAACTGCCCTGGGCCCCCAAAACCCCCTGAGACCCCCCCTGGGCCCCCCAAAACCCCCCTGGGCCCCCTGAGACCCCCAAAACCGCCCTGAGACCTCCGAAACTGCCCTGGGCCCCCCAAAACCCCCTGAGACCCCCCTGAGACCCCCCAAAACCCCCCTGGGCCCCCAAACCCCCCCTGGGGCCCCAAACCCCCCTCCCCAGGTCCCCCAAGACCCCCAAAATCCCCTGAGGCCCTCAAACTCCCCTGGGCCCCTGGGAACCCCTGAACCCCCAAATCCCCCAGGCCCCCTGAGACCCCCCCAGCCCCTCTGAGCCCCCCGAGCCCCCCCAAACCTTCCCCCCCTCCCCAGGCTGTCCCAGCCTCTGCCCCCCGAGCCCCCCCCCACCCTCACTGGGGCCCCCCCAGGGCCCCCCAATCCCTCACAGGGCCCCCCAATACCTGCCAGGTGATGACCAGGTTGTCGGTCTCGTTCCCCTCCCCTCTGACCCCCCCGGGGTTCTGCTCGGGGGCTGCGGGGGGGCACAGGCTCAGAGACCCCCCCAAACCCCACAGACCCTTGGGGGGGCCCCACAGACACCCCCCGACCCCTTTGGGGGGTCAGGACCCGCTGGGGGGGGATGGGGGGGGGGGAGCTGGGGTCCCCAGGGAGTTGGGGGGGGGGCACTCACCCACAGGGGGGTGTCAATGGGGGGGTGGGGGCATCTGTGGGGATTTGGGGGTGCCGATGGGGGTTTGGGGGTGTCAGTGGAGGTTTGGGGGTGTCAGTGGGGGGATCTGGGGGTGTCAGTAGGGTTTGGGGGTGACTCACCCATGGGGGCAGTGTCGATGGGGTTTGGGGGTGTCAGTGGAGGTTTGGGGGTGCCAATGGGGGTTTGGGGGTGCTGATGGGGGGATTTGGGGGTGCCGATGGGGATTTGGGGGTGTCAGTAGGGTTTGGGGGTGCCAATGGGGGGATTTGGGGGTGCCGATGGAGGTTTGGGGATGTTGATGGGGTTTAGGGGTGTCAGTGGAGGTTTGGGGGTGCCGATGGGGGGATCTGGGGGTGTCAGTGGGGTTTGGGGGTGACTCACCCGCGGGGGCGGTGTCGATGGGGTTTAGGGGTGTCAGTGAGGTTTGGGGGTGTCAGTGGGGGGATTTGGGGGTGCCGATGGGGGTTTGGGGGTGTCAATGGGGTTTGGGGGTGTCAGTGAGGTTTGGGGGTGTCAGTGGGGGGATTTGGGGGTGTCAGTGAGGTTTGGGGGTGTGTTTGGGGATTTGGGGGTGACTCACCCGCGGGGGGGTGTCAATGGGGTTTAGGGGTGTCAATGAGGTTTGGGGGTGTCAGTGGGGGGATTTGGGGGTGTCTATGGAGATTTGGGGGTGACTCACCCGCGGGGGCGGTGTCGATGGGGTTTAGGGGTGTCAGTGGGGGGATTTGGGGGTGCCGATGGGGGGATTTGGGGGTGTCAGTGAGGTTTGGGGGTGCCGATGGGGGTTTGGGGGTGACTCACCCGCGGGGGCGGTGTCAATGGGGTTTAGGGGTGTCAGTGGAGGTTTGGGGGTGTCAGTGGGGGGATTTGGGGGTGTCAGTGGGGTTTGGGGGTGCCGATGGGGGGATTTGGGGGTGCTGATGGGGGTTTGGGGGTGTCAGTGAGGTTTGGGGGTGTGTTTGGAGATTTGGGGGTGACTCACCCGCGGGGGCGGTGTCCACGGGGGCGCTGGCGGCGCTGGGCTCCCCCCGGCCGTAGGCGTTGACCGCCAGCACGCGGAAGCGGTAGCGGCCGTAGGGGGACAGGGAGAGGGGGGCCCAGGGCTGCCCCCCCGGCACCGTCCCCCGCTCCACGAACCGCCCCGCGCCGAACAGCCCCTCCTCCTCCTCCACCACGAACTCTGGGGGGGGGGGGGGGGTGAGAGGGGACCCCAAAACCCCGGCACCCCCAAACTCCACCTCCTCCGGCAGCCCCTGAGCCCCCCTGGGGACCCCCCTGGGGACCCCCCTGGGGACCCCCTGAACCCCTCAGCCCTCCCCGTTACCTCTGATCGCCCCCCCCGAACACTCTGACCCCCCCAAACACCCCAAATCCCCACAGGAGCCCCCCCAGACCCCCCCAGGACCCTCTGGTCCCACCCCCAGTCCCATCCTGGAGACCCCCAGGACCCCCAGACACTCCCGGGCCCCCCAGTCCCCCCCCAGGACCCCTCAAGACCCCCCCAGACACCCTCACCCCCCCCCGTCACCCCCAGACCCCCCTGGGACCCTCAGGACCCCTCCAGTCCCACCCTGGAGACCCCCAGCCCCCCCAAGACACACCCAGACCACCCTGGGACCCCCCCAGTCACCCCCAGGACCCTCCCAGTCGCCCCCAGGACCCTCCCAGTCACCCCCAGGACCCCCCCAGACCCCCCAGACCCCCCCAGCCCCCCCAGCCCCCCTCACTCTCCACGGGGCTGTTGTGCTCCTCCCCCGGGGTCCAGCTGAGCCGCACCTGGCGCTCCCCCACCTCCAGCACCTGCAGGTCCCGCACGGGGCCCGGGCGGCCTGGGGGGCCGGGGCGTCAGTGAGGGGCACTGGGGGCACTGGGAGGGGCACTGGGGGCACTGGGGGGCACTGGGAGGGGAACTGGGGGGAACTGGGGGCACTGGAGGGCACTGGGAGGGGAACTGGGGGGAACTGGGGGGAACTGGGGGCACTGGAGGGCACTGGGAGGGGAACTGGGGGCACTGGGAGGGGAACTGGGAGGGAACTGGGAGGGAACTGGGAGGGAACTGGGAGGGAACTGAGGGGATACTGAGGGGATACTGAGGGAGGACTGGGAGCGCTGGGAGGGAACCGGGGGGAACTGGGAGGGAACTGGGAGGGAACTGGGGCATTGGACGGAAACTGGGGGGAACTGAGGGGGCACTGGGGTGGAACTGGGGAGGCACTGGGGCAGAGTCACAGCAGGAGGGGGGTGCGGGAGGGCACAGCAGCCCCCGGGAGGATTTTGGGGCCCCCGGGAGGATTTTGGGGCCCCAGGAGGATTTTGGGGCCCCCTGTGAAGATTTTGGGGTCCCTCAGGAGGATTTTGGGGCCCCCGGGAGGATTTTGGGGCCCCCTGTGAAGATTTTGGAGCCCCCTGTGAAGATTTTGGGGCCCCCTGGAGGATTTTGGGGTCCCTCAGGAGGATTTTGGGGCCCCTGGGAGGATTTTGGGGTCCCTCATGAGGATTTTGGGGCCCCCAGGTGGCCTCGGGGACCCCCGCGTGCCCCCAGGGCGCGGGGGCCCCTCACCCACGACGCGGAGCTGCGCCTGCGCCTCGGCGGCGTCCAGCGGGGTCCACGCGCGGCACGAGAAGGTGCCCTGGTCCCCGTAGTCCACCCCGGCCACCGTCAGCGTGTCCCCGGCCAGCGAGTACCTGCGGGGGGGGGGGTGTCACTGTCACCCCTGGGGCCAGCCCGGGGGGTCCCCCGGCCCCCGGCCCCTCACTTGTCGCTGTCGGCGGCCTCGCGCAGCAGCCGCCCGTCCCAGCGCCACTCGAGGCCGCGCGGGGCCAGCGTGGGGTCGAAGGCGGCGGCGCAGCGGAACGTCACCGTCTCGCCCCGCTTGGCCGTCGTGCTGCGGGGGGGCACCTCGATCCGCGTCGCCGCTGCGGGGGAAGGGTTAATGGGGGGGGAGGGGGATTTGGGGGTGCGCTGGAGGGCTCTGGGGGTCCCAGGAGGGGTCTGGGGGTCCCAGGGGGTCCCAGGAGGGATTTGGGGGTCGTGGGGGTCCCTGGAGGGATTTGGGGGTCCCAGGAGGGATCCCAGGAGGGATTTCGGGGTGCTGAGGGGTCCCAGAGGTGTTCCTGGGGAACAAGGGGCACTCCCAGGGGGTCCCAGGAGGGATTTGGGGGTCGTGGGGGTCCCCAGGAATCCCTGAGGAAGGATTTGAGGGTACCTAGGGGGGTCCCAGGAGGGATCTGGGGGTGCTGGGGGTCCCAGGAGGGATTTGGAGGTCCCAGGAGGGATCTGGGGGTCCCAGGGGTTCCAGGAGGGATTTGGGGGTTTACTGAGGGGTCCCAGGAGGGATTTGGGGGTCCCAGGAGGGATCCCAGGAGGGATTTTGGGGTGCTGAGGGGTCCCAGAGGTGCTCCTGGGGAACAAGGGGCACTCCCACGGGGTCCCAGGAGGGCTCTGGGGGTCCCCTGGAGGGATTTGGGGGTCCCAGGAAGGGTCTGCGGGTCCCAGGAGGGATTTGGGGGGTTACTGAGGGGTCCCTGGAGGGATCTGGGGGTCCCAGGAGGGGTCTGGGGTCCCGGGGGTCCCCCTTACCTTTGACATCGAGGTGGGCGACGATGCTGGCGTTGCTGTGGGCGTTGTGGGCGCGGCAGGTGAAGGGGCCCCCGTCCCCCCGCGCCGCGGGGCCCAGCCGCAGCGTGCCGTTGGTGAAGGCGAAGGCTCGGTCGTCCTGCAGGGCCGGCTCCATGGCGGGGGTCAGCCTGGGGGGGGGACACAGGGGGTTGGGGGGCGCGGGGGGGGCCTGGGGGGGCGCCGGGGGACACCCACCACTCGACGGCGGGCGCGGGGGCCCCGAAGGCGCGGCAGTGCAGGAACGCCGTCTGGTTCTCCACCACCGCGTACGGCGTCGCCTCCGCCGTCAGGATCTTCACCGGCAGCTCTGGGGGCCGGGGCAGCGAGGGGGTCAGACCCCCCAGGACCCCCAAATCCACCCCCAGGACCCCCCCCGGGACCCCCAAATCCACCCCCCCGGACCCCCCCAGGACCCCCAAATCCCCCCCCCGGACCGCCCCCCCCAGGACCCCCAAATCCACCCCCCCGGACCCCCCCCAGGACCCCCAAATCCACACCCCCGGACCCCCCCAGGACCCCCAAATCCACCCCCCGGACCCCCCCCAGGACCCCCAAATCCACCCCCCCGGACCCCCCCAGGACCCCCAAATCCACCCCCCGGACCCCCCCCCCCCCCAGGACCTCCAAATCCCCCCCCGGACCCCCAAATCCACCCCCCGGACCCCTCCCCAGGACCCCCAAATCCACCCCCCGGACCCCCCCGGACCCCCAAATCCACCCCCCTGGACACCCCCCCAGGACCCCCAAATCCACCCCCCAGACCCCCCCCCCAGGACCCCCAAATCCACCCCCCCGGACCCCTCAAACCACCCACTCCCCTCCCGGGACGTGGAGATGGCCGTCACCATGGCAACGGGTACCCCCGGCCATCGCCATGGTGACCGGTGACTGATAAGGTGGTTGCCATGGTGACAGGGAGGTAGGGCGCTGTCATCTGGTTGCCATGGCAATGGGGGGGTGCTGGGGGGGGGCACCGTTGCCACGGGGCCGGTTGCTAGGGGGGTTGCTGGGGAAGGATGGTACGTGGGAACGGTTGCTAGGGGGGATGCAGCTGCTGGGGAGACCCGGTTGCTAAGGGGGGTGCGGTTGCTAAGGAGGATGCGGTTGCCAAGGGGGGGTGCGGTTGCCAAGGAGGGCGTGGTTGCCGTGGGGACCACATCCCGGGAACCACCATCACCGGGGATGCCAGGGAGGATGCTGATGGGGGGAGGGGGATGCCGTTGCCATGGGGACGGTTGCCAGGGGCAACCAGGGATGGGGTTGCCCAGGGAAACGCCCTTGGGGGGTGTCCTGGTGGCCGGGGGGGGTCCCAATGACCGGGGGGCGGGGTCCCAGTGGCCGGGGGGCGGGGTCCCAGTGGCCGGGGGGGTCCCATCCCCCGGGGTCCCGTCGCCCCCACGCACCCACGACGTGGACGAAGGCGTTGGCCAGGAGGCGCCCGTGGGGGTTCTGGGCCTCGCACTGGGCCACCATCGTGTCGTTGGGCTCCAGGCGGGACAGCACCAGCGCCCCCTCCCGCAGCGCCCAGCGGGGCCCCATCGCCACCTCTGCAACGGGGGGCACCCCATGGGCCCCTGCTCTCCGAGAGCACACACACAGCCCCAGGGACACCCAAACACCCCCCCAGGGACCCCCAAACCCCTGCAGGGACTGCCACCCCCCCCCAGGGACCCCCAAACACCCCCCCAGGGACCCCCAAACCCCCCCCCAGCGACTGCCACCCCCCCCAGGGACCCCCAAACACCCCCCCAGGGACTGCCACCCCCCCCAGGGACCCCCAAACACCCTCCAGGGACTGCCAACCCCCCAGGGATCCCCAAACCTCCCCCCAGGGAGCCCACACACCCATGGGGACCCTCATACCACACACACCCCCCCCCCGGGGACCCTAATATCTTCCAGAGACCCCCAAAACTCCCCAGGGACCCTCCCCCAGGGGCTCCGACCCCCCCCCATCCCCAGGGACCCCAATAACCCCACCCCAAAGGGACCCTCCCTGCTCCCCCCCATACCCCCCGGGCCTCTCCCCACCCCTCCAGCCCCCGGGACCCCCCCAGGACACCCCCCGGGCCGCCCCCCGCCCCGGGGCCCCCCTACCGTCGATGGGGACCCCGTTGATGCGCCAGGCGACGTGGGGCCGGGGTTTGCCCCCCACCAGGCAGTCGAGCCGCGCCGTCTCCCCCGGGCCGAACACCCCGCTCTGGGGGCGCCGCACCCAGTACGGGGCCGCTGGGGGGGAGCGGGGTGTCAGGGACCCCCCACTTCCTCCCCGGGACCCCCCGCTGCCCCCCGGGCCTCCACAGCCACCCACACACCCACCCCAGTGCCCCCACAGCCACCCATGGACACATCCCAGTGCCCCCAGTATGCACACACCCACCCCAGTGCCCCCACAGCCACCCATGGACACATCCCAGTGCCCCCAGTATGCACACACCCACCCCAGTGCCCCCCAGTACCCACACAGCCACCCATGGACACATCCCAGTGCCCCCAGTGCCCCCACAGCCACCCATGGACACATCCCAGTGCCCCCAGTGCCCCCACAGCCACCCATGGACACATCCCAGTGCCCCCCACTATGCACACACCCATCCCAGTGCCCCCACAGCCACCCATGGACACATCCCAGTGCCCCCCAGTATGCACACACCCACCCCAGTGCCCCCCAGTACCTGCACAGCCACCCATGGACACATCCCAGTGCCCCCAGTATGCACACACCCACCCCAGTGACCCCACAGCCACCCATGGACACATCCCAGTGCCCCCAGTGCCCCCACAGCCACCCATGGACACATCCCAGTGCCCCCCACCATGCACACACCCACCCCAGTGCCCCCCAGTACCTGCACAGCCACCCATGGACACATCCCAGTGCCCCCCAGTATGCACACACCCACCCCAGTGCCCCCACAGCCACCCATGGACACATCTCAGTGCCCCCCCAGCAGGTCCCAGTGCCCTCCAGTCCCCCCCAGCAGGTCCCAGTGCCCCCCAGTCCCACCCCAGCAGCTCCCAGCAGCCCCCAGTCCCCCCCCAGCAGCTCCCAGTGCCCCCCAGTCCCACCCCAGCAGGTCCCAGTCCCCCCCCCAGCAGCTCCCAGTCCCCCCCCAGCAGCTCCCAGTCCCCTCCAGTCCCCCCCAGCGCCCCCCAGCGCCCCGCACCCTCCACGGTGACGCGGTGCGTGCGGCGGTCGCGGCCCTGCCGGTTCTCGGCGCCGCACTCGAAGTCGCCCTCGTCCGCCTCGGCCACCGCCCGCAGCCGCAGCGTTTTGTTGAAATTCTCCAGCGCCGCCCGCGCCCGCGGCAGAGCCGCCCCGTCCCGCCGAGCCCAGCGCAGCGCGGGCGTGGGGCTGCGGGGGGCGTCAGCGGGGCACCCCGGCACGGGGCACCCCGAAACGGGGCACCCCGAAATGGGGGGGGGACCGACACGGGGGGACCCCGAAACGGAGGGACCCCGAAACGGGGGGGGACCGGCACGGGGGGACCCCGACACGGGGGGACCCTGACACGGAGGGACCCTGGCACAGGGGCACCTGGCACGGGGGGACCCCCCGCCATAGGGGGACCTGACACAGGGGACCAGACCCCGATACAGGGGGACCCCAAAACAGGGAACCCCAACACGGGGGGAACCAACACGGGGGGACCCCCCGCCATAGGGGGACCCGACACGGGGGACCAGACCCCGAAACAGGGGGACCCCACCACGCCAGCCCCTGCAGCCTCCCTGCCCTTCCTCAGTGCCCCCCCGACACCCCCAGGATCCCCCTGACACCCCCAGAGACCCCCTCAGGACCCCCCCCAGACTCACAGCCCCCCCAGGACCCCCCCAGACTCACAGCCCCCCAGGACCCCCCAGGACCCCCCAGACTCACAGCCCCCCCAGGACCCCCCAGGACCCCCCGGGCCCCCCCAGACTCACAGCCCCTCGGCGATGCACTCCAGGACCAGGGTCTCCCCCCGCAGGGCGATGTGGTGGGGCTGGGGGTCCCGGGGCACCACCAGCCGGGGGGGGCGGAACTGCACCGAGTTACCTGGGGAGGGGGTGCGTTAAGGGGGGGACACACACCCAGAGACCCCCCCCCATGCTCCTGAGGACCCCCCCAAGCCCCAGGGATCCTCTGTGCCCCAACAGCCCCCCTCACACACCCCAAGGCCCCTCCCCACAGTCCTGAGGACCCCCCACACACCAAGGGCCCCCCCCGAGCCCCCCCATGCTCCCCAGAGCCCCCCCATTCACCAAGGGGCCCCCCCAGACCCCCCCCATGCTCCCCAGGACCCCCCCAATCACCAAGGGCCCCTCCCACACTCCAAAGACCCCCCTATCCACCAAGGTTCCCCCCGAGGGGGCCCCCCCAGACCACCCTCCCCAGGAGTGAGGGGTCTCCAGGGGACCCCAAGGTGGGGCAGCCCTGGGGGCGATCCCAAATTGGGGGGCCCTCTCTGGGGGGGCCCCTGGCGGACAGGACAGCGATGGGTGCTGATTCAGGGGGACCCCATCAGGCGATGGGGGGGTCCCACAGCGGCGCCTTTGGGGAGGGGGCTCAGGGGTCCCCGGACGCACTGGGGGTGACGCGGAGGTCGAGGGGCTCCTTCTGGATGATGGTGCGGGGGCCCAGGTAGTGCGCGTGGCAGATGTAGTCGGGGTGGCTGTCGCCCACCTGCGCGTTGGCGAAGTACAGGAACCCGTCCTGGCCCATGGACACGCGGGCGTCCTGCGCGATGTGCATGATCCCTGGGGACACGGGGACATCACCCCACGGGGGGCACGGGGTCAGGGGACATCGCCCCACGGGGGGTACGGCACCCCCTGCGGCTCGGGGGGGACTCAGGGGGCCCAGGGGGGCAGGGGGAAGGAGCAGGGTGAGCCCCAGGGGTGCTGGAGGGGTTATGGGGGGGATTGGGGGTAAGGGGGGTTATGGGGTGTGCATGATCCCTGGGGACACGGGGACGGGGGACATCACCCCACGGGGGGCACGGGGTCAGGGGACATCGCCCCACGGGGGGTACGGCACCCCCTGCGGCTCGGGGGGGACTCAGGGGGCCCAGGGGTGCGGGGGGCAGGAGCAGGGTGAGCCCCAGGGGTGCTGGAGGGGTTATGGGGGTGCAGGGGGGGGGTTGGGGGGTAAGGGGGGTTATGGGGGGTAAGGGGGGTTATGGGGGTGCAGGGGGGGTTATGGGGGTGCAGGATCAGTCCCCCCCACCCCGGTTGCTCACGGCTGTTGAGCCAGTAGAACTTGGGGGGCTCAGCGCTCTTCGGGGGGTCACAGGGCAGCACCACGGGGTCCCCCTCCTCCACCACCACCGGCAGCACCTTCTCCTTGGGCCACTGCGGCGTGTCTGGGGGCCACCGCAGCCAGGGGGTCCGGGGTGGCCCCCCAAACCAGGCAGGGGATTCCCATGGTTGGGGATTCCCCCTGCCCCCCCAAACCACCCAGGGACCCCCCCCCCATCCAGGAGATCCCCTGCCCCCCCAAACCACCCAGGGACCCCCCCCCATCCAGGAGATCCCCTGCCCCCCCAAACCACCCAGGGACCCCGGTACCCGGGGGGGGAAATTGGGGTGAGGGGGATCAAGGGAGACCCTGCGGGATCTGGGGGCTCACAGGGGGAGGTAGGGCCCCCCCATTGGGCTCTGGGGGGATTTAGGGCCCCAGGGCAGGTTTGGGGTGATTTAGGGGTGATTTAGGGGTGATTTAGGCCCCCAGGGCAGGTTTTGGGGTGATTTAGGGGTGATTTAAGGCCCCCAGGGCAGATTTGGGGTGATTTAGGGGTGATTTAGGCCCCCAGGGCAGGTTTCGGGGTGATTTCGGGGTGATTTAAGGCCCCCAGGGCAGGTTTTGGGTGATTTAGGGGTGATTTAGGGGTGATTTAAGGCCCCCAGGGCAGGTTTCGGGGCAGTGGCGGGGCCCAGGTGGGGCAGCGGTGCCGGGGTCCGGGGGTGCCCGGGGTCTGGGGGTGCCCGGGGTCTGGGGGTGCCGGGGTCCGGGGGTGCCGGGGTCCGGGGGTGCCGGGTCCCCCACTCACTCTCGGCGATGACGCGGGCCTCTCGCGACACGGCGGTGCCCAGCGCGTTGGTGGCCCGGCAGCGGAAGCGTCCCTGCAGCGCCCCGGCCACGCGGGCGGCGATCACCAGCGTCCCCGAGCCGGGGGCCAGCGCCGCCCCCGGGTGCTCGCGGGGCACGAAGGGGCGCTCGTCCCGCAGCCAGCCGTACCTGCGGGGGGGCAGCGTCACGGCAGGCCGCGGGGGCCGCGGGGGGCGCGGGGGGCCGCGGGGGGCCGCGGGGGGCGGCGGGGGGCGCGGGGGGCGCGGGGGACACTCACTGCACGGGGGGGTTGCCGGTGGCCGAGCACTTGAGGACGACGTCGTCGCTGGGGAACACGACGAGCTGCTCCGGGGGCTCCTCCGTCAGCTCGGGGGGCTGCAGGACTGGGGGGGCACTGGGTGGGCCCCGGGACCCCCCGACACCCCGGGACCCCCCGACACCACCGGGACCCCCAGCGCTTCCCCAGGACCCAGCCAGGGACACCACAGTGCCCCCTCAAAGACACTTGGGGACCCCAGGGACCCCCAGGACCCCCCAGAGACCCCTCCAGACCCACAGGGACCCCCCAGTGCCCCCTCAAAGACACTTGGGGACCCCAGGGACCCCCAGGGCCCCCCAGAGACCCCTCCAGACCCACAGGGACCCCCCCAGAGACCCCTCAAAGACATTTGGGGACCCCAGGGACCCCCTGGATCCCCCAGGGATCCCCCTCAGGACACTGGGCACCTCAGGGACCCCCCTGGAGACCCTAGGGACCCCCCCAGGCACCCCTAATGTTCTCAGAGTCGCCCCCAGACCCCTCCCAGGGCCCCCCCGGACTCACGCTCGTGCAAACCGTCTGCACCATCCGGGGGGGCAGAGAAGGGAGAGACAGAGCAGTGAGGGGGGGTCCCCACCCCGAGGGGCCACAGGGCCCCCGTGAGCGGCCGTGCAAGGCGGGGGGGCGAGCGTGCAAGGGGTCCTCATGCGGGAGGGGGGGGGCGTGCAGGGGGTCCTCGTGCGAGGGGGGGGAGCGTGCAGGGGTCCTCGTGCGAGGGGGGGGGCGAGCGTGCAGGGGTTGTCGTGCAAGGGGGGAGCGTGCAGGGGGTCCTCGTGCGAGGGGGGGGGCGAGCGTGCAGGGGGTCCTCGTGCGAGGCGGGGGGCGTGCAGGGGTCCTCGTGCGAGGGGGGAGCGTGCAGCCCCCGTGCGAGCGGCCCCGTGCGCCCCCGCCGCACTCACACTCCGGGGGGATGGCGATGGGGGCGCAGGGCCCCCCCAGCAGCAGCAGCAGGAGGAGGGGGCCGAGCCCCCGGGGCAGAGCCATGGCGGGGGGGGGGCGGCGGGGGCCTGGGGGGGGGGAGGGGACACACGGGGTGACTCGGGGGGGTGGGGGGGGACCCACGCACTCGGGCCCCCCCGCGCCCCCCCCCCCCGCTCCATTGTGTGGCGGCCATCGCCTCCCCTCCCCCCCCACGGATGCTCCCGTTACCATGGCAACGGCGAACGAGGGACCCTGTCACCTTGGCCCGGGACCCCCCATCCCCGCCCCCCCGCGGGGGACCCGGCCGGCCCAGAGCCCCTCCCCCCCCGCACCCCCCGGGAGGGACCCGGGGTCCCCCCCCCCCCCCCAGGCGGAAGCGGGGGCGGCCCCGCGGGAACAAGGGGGCCCTTGTGGACCCCACATTCCTGGGGGGGGGGGGGCAGCGACACCCCACACCCGCCCCGCCCCCACAGAAAGGGCCCGGGCCCCTCCCTGCCCCCCCCCCCCCGGCACCCCCGTGCTGCAGGTGGGGGGAGGGGCGGGCACCTGTAGGGAAATGACCGGGATATGGGGGGTGACCCCCCCCCCCCAGGGACCCGCCCCCCCGGCCCCACCCATCTGTTGGACGCGGGCCGGGATCCGATGGGGACCCCCGAGCCCCCCAAAACCCCCCGGTCCCAGAGAGACCCCCCCAAACCCCCCCCCCAGCCCATAGAGACCGCATAGAGACCCCCCCAACCCCCCCCAACCCCACAGAGACCGCACAGAGACCCCCCCAAACCCCCCGGCCCCACAGAGACCGCACAGAGACCCCCCCCAACCCCCCCGGCCCCACAGAGACCGCACAGAGACCCCCCCAAACCCCCCGGCCCCACAGAGACCGCACAGAGACCCCCCCAAACCCCCCCAGCCCCACAGAGACCGCACAGAGACCCCCCCAACCCCCCCCAACCCCACAGAGACCGCACAGAGACCCCCCCCAACCCCCCCGGCCCCACAGAGACCGCACAGAGACCCCCCCAAACCCCCCCAGCCCCACAGAGACCGCACAGAGACCCCCCCAAACCCCCCCAGCCCCACAGAGACCGCACAGAGCCCCCCGGCCCCACAGAGGGACCCCCGCCCAGAGGCACCAGGCACCATGGGGAAGCCTGAACCCCCCAGCTCAGCCCAGCCCATAGAGACCCTATAGACCCCCGAAACCCCCTCCCCACGGACCCACGGACCCACCTTTACCCCTCCCCACGGACCCCACACCCCCCACACCCCCCACATCCCCCACACCCCCTTTACCCATCCCCACATCCCCACGGCCCCCACGGCCCCACCTTTACCCCTCCCCACGGACCCACCTTTGCCCATCCCCACATCCCCACGGCCCCACCTTTACCCGGACCCACCTTCACCCATCCCCACACATCCCCCACGGACCCACCTTCGGACCCACGGCCCCACCTTTACCCCTCCCCACGGACCCCACATCCCCACGGCCCCCACCTTTACCCATCCCCACATCCCCACGGACCCCACGGACCCCACGGACCCCACGGCCCCACCTTTACCCGGACCCACCTTCACCCATCCCCACATCCCCACGGCCCCACCTTCGGACCCACGGACCCCACCTTTACCCCCCCCTCTCCCGCCCCACGGCGCTGCCCGGCTCGCCCAGGTCCCCGCTCCCCTCCGCCCCGCGGGACCCCGCGGTCCCTCCTCGCCCTCAGCCCCGGCCCGGTGCCCCCACCCCGGTCCCCTCGCGGTCCCATCCCGGTCCCCACCTCCTCGCTCCGCTCGCGGCGCGGGGCTGCGGCTGCCGCGGGGCTGACATAATCCGCCCGCAGGCCCCGCCCCGCCCCGCCCCGCCCCGCCCCCGCCGCGCCCTGAGCCGGCACTGGGGGGGGGCTCAGCCCCGGGGGGGGGCGGTAAGGGGGGGTGAGCCCCCCCAGACCCCTATTGGTGCGGGGGGGGAGCTCCCGGTTCCCATCGGGGGGGGGAGCCCCCGGTTCCCGGCAGAGCCCCCCCCCCCCCCCCGGGCCGTGATGGGAAGCGGCCCCTCCCTGCCGGGACCGGGGTGGGGGGCGTCACCCCGCTCTCGGGGACCCGGGCACACGCACAGGGCCCCCCCAAACCCTTCCAGGAACCCCCCAGCAACCCCCCCCCCTCCCCAGGTCAGGGTGCTTTGTCACTGGTGACATCACTGCTGCGGGGGGGGTCCCTGGGGGGGACCCCAAATCAGACACCACGAGATGGGGAGGGGCACCCCGAAACAGACACCATAAAACAGGGGGGGCACCCCTGAAACAGATACCGGGAGATGGGGGGGCACCCCTGATACAGACACTGGGAGATGGGGGAGGCACCCCCAAATCAGACACTGGGAGATGGGGAGGGGCACCTCAAAACAGACACCATAGATGGGGGGCACCCCTAAAACAGACACCAGGAGACACAGGGGAACACCTAAACCAGCCACCAGATGGGGGGACACCCCCAAATCAGACACTGGGAGACGGGGGGGCACCCCTGAAACAGACACCAGATGGGGGGAGGCACCCCCAAATTAGACACTGGGAGATGGGGGAGGCACCCCCAAATCAGACACCAGGAGATGGGGGTGGGGAGGCCTTTATTGGGGTACAGCTGCGGGGGTGGGCAGTGTTTGGGGACCCCCTCCAGGCAGAAAACATGGGAGGGAACTCTCAAAACCCCCGATTTTGGGGCTGACAGCCCCCACCCCACAATCTGGGGGCTCCCCCCCCCGCTGAGAACCCCCCAACTCGGGGGGGCTCCCCCATTGTTGGGGCCCAGCCAGCCGTTCCCGGTTGGGGGGATCCTTCAGCCCCGCTCCACAGCACCCCACCTTTTCAGGGGCGCCCCACAGCACCTCTGTTGGGGGGTGGGGGCGATTTGAGGGTCGCCCCGCTCCCCACCAGGACCCGTGGCCCCCCGTGTGTTGGGGGTCCGGTTTGGGGGGGCCTAGGCCTGGATGCTGCTCTTGGTGCTGAAGGCCAGGTAATAAACGACGAGGCCGATGGCGGCCGCCACCACCTCCGTCGACACCCAGGGACCGTTCCAGGCGCCCTGCAGACCACAGCAGGGTCAGGACTGACCCCAAAACCCCCCTGTGCCCCCCAAAAACCCCCACAGGGGCACACCGAAACCCCACAGGGCTCCGGGAGCATCACACCCGTCCCCAAACCCCCCCCCAAAATGCCAGTGATGCCCCCCAAATCCACGAGACACCCTAAAACACCCCCTTAAAACCCTGAGACACCCTAAAACCCCCCAAAAACCCTGGGGACACCCTAAAGCAGCCCCCTCCCCCAGGTGCTGGGGACCCCCAGGACACCCCTCCACCCCCCCCCAGGTGCTGGGGACCCCCAGGACACCCCCACCCCCCAAGAGGGGAAGCAGCCCCATCGCTCACACCAGCAGCAGCCTCAGGTCACCTCCAACACCCCCAAATCAGCCCAGGTTCTGCCCAAAGCCCCCCGTGCCGAAGGGCCCCCCCAGCCCCACGGGGACCCCCAAGCCCCCAGCTCACCCGATGGTCCACGCTGACCGTGAAGAGCGGCCGGATGCGGGAGACGTCCTCGTTATTGCGCTGAGCCTGGGGGGGGGAGAAAAGGGGGTTCAGAGTGGGCTGGGGGTGCCCCCCCTGAAAAGAGGGGGCTCCCCGGGGGGGGTGGGGGCTCACCTTGCGCAGGGCGCTGTACGACTCCTCGTCAAAGAACTTCACCTCGTAGGTGCCCGACTGGGCGCTGCGGTGCTCCAGGCTCCACGAGACCTGCGGGGGGCAACGCTGAACCCCCAGACCCCCCAGACCCCCCGGCCCCCCCCAGGCCCCCCGGCCTCACCTGGTAGCGCCCCACGTCCTGCCCCCGGGTGACGGGGAACTGCTTCCCGTTGACATCGGCGTACAGAGCCACGTTCTGCGGGGAGGCGGCGGTGAGAGGCGGGGGCCCGGCGGGACCCCAGCAGCCCCCTTCCCCCTCGGGGCCTCACCTGGGCGCCGTTCTTGCAGGCCAGCGAGATCTCCACCACGAAGACGCTCTCGGAGGCGATGACGGCGTCCGAGGTGGTGTAGTACGAGGGCACGATGGTGGGCTCGGGGCACGGCTCGCCTGCGGGGGGCGGCGTGAGGACCGGGGCCGCCGGGACCCCCCCGACCCTCACGGGGCCCCAGCGCCCCGGGACCCTTCACACCCAGAGCCCCCCGGCCCTGGAGCCGCCCCACGGCGCCCACCGGGGTCCCCCCGTACCCGCGGCGCCGAGCGCCACCGCCAGCAGAGCCGCCAGCACCGCCAGCACCGCCATGACTGCCGCTGGCGCCGCCCTCCGGCCGCACACCCTCCCCCGCCGGCCAATCAGCGCCGCCCGCTGCCGCCGCCTGGCCAATCAGCCCCCGGGGGCGGGACGCCGCGCGCCCAGCGGCCAATGGGACGCGAGCTTTGCCCTTCGCGGGCGCCTTCCCCGCGCGCGACGTGGCCCGGACACCGCGGGCGTCGCGGCTGGGTGGGCGGGGCCGAGCGGCGCGCACGCGCAGAGCCGCCGCCCGCCGGACAAAATGGCCACCGCGACTTATGTGACGCGGGGAGGCGGCGGCAGGAAAGGTGCGGCCGCGCCCCTCCGCATGCGCAGCACGCCAGTCGCGAGCCCTCGCCTCGGCGTTCCCATGGCAACCGTCTGCGGGGCGCGGGCCGAGCAATCCCCGCCGGTTTTAGTGGTTCTTTTGCCCCAGAACGGTGGTGCCGCGCGGGCAGGGACGGGGCTCCGCACACGGGCGCCGCCGAACCGGGACAAAATGGCGGGCGGCACCGCCTCGCCCGGGCCCCTCTGAGCCGCCTTGCGCATGCGCCGCCGCGCCTCCCGGGCACAAAATGGCCGCCGCGACTTCTGTGGCGCTGCCGGCGGCGTGAGAAAAAGCACAGGGCGGCAAATCTCGCGAGATACCGCGCCCCACCGCTCCGGTCCCGATCGGCGCTGACATCTCGCGAGAGCGGCAGCAGCATCGCGGGGAGCGGCCATGGCGGCGGCGCTGGTGGCGGCGCGGCGGCTCTGGGTCCCGGCTGTGCTGGGGCCGCGCCCGGTGAGCGCGGGGCCGCGGGCAGGGCGGCGGGACGGTCCCACGGCCCCACCGGGCCCCTCGGGCGCGGGGCGGGGGCCTCGCGTGGGCGGGGAGCGGCCGCGCTCCGATTGGACAATGCCGGGTGGGCGGGGCGCGGGCGGGGTGCCCCGATCCGATTGGAGGCGGGGGCGCGGCGGGGCGGGACCAGCCGTGAGGCTCCGCGGGCGCTGATTGGCTGCCGCTGCGGAGCCGCCCGGGCGAGCGAACGCTCATTGGCCGTGCCCCGAGCGAGTGGGTGGGACGGGGCAGCGCCTCCCTCGCTGATTGGCTGATATTTCTAGGGGAGGCGGGGCCGCGTGCCTGAGCCGCTGGGATTGGGGGGGGGAGTCCCGGGGCGCTCCGTGATTGGCCGGAGGTCGCGGGGGGCGGGGTGCCCTCCCCAGGGACCCGGACTCCTGGGGACCCCTGGGACCCCGGCCCCTCCCCAGGGACCCGAACTCCTGGGGACCCCTGGGACCCCCGGCTCGGGGCCGGGCCGCCCCTCATTAGCAGCGGCTCCATTAGCGAGGCAGCGGGGCTTCCTGGGGGCCCAGGGCCTCGGCTGTGACGTCTCCCCCGCCACAGGCCTGGATCTCCCACGATGCCGAGCGGCGCCACCTCCCGCCCGTAAGTGCCCGGAATGGGGGCTGCACCCCCCGGTACCCCGGGGCCCTCTAACAGGCGGGGCCCCCAAACCCCCCGTCCTGGGGCAGTGGGCCCCCACGCCCCCCCGTCCTGGGGCAATGGGCCCCCAAACCCCCCGTCCTGGGGCAGTGGGCCCCCACGCCCCCCCGTCCTGGGGCAGTGGGCCCCCAAACCCCCCGTCCTGGGGCAGTGGGCCCCCACGCCCCCCCGTCCTGGGGCAATGGGCCCCCAAACCCCCCGTCCTCTCTCGGGGATAGGGGGGGGGTCCCCGCTCGGCCGCTCCGTTGAGCCTGGGGTGTCGAGGAGGCTGCAAGCCCCCCGCTTTGGGCTGGGGGTCTGCAGGGGGGCAGCGTGCTGCTGTTGTGTGGATTCCAGGGGCGGGTTTGGGGGGGCCCTGGAGTCACCCTCCCTCTCCACCCCGTCCCCGTTCACCGGCACCGTGACTAACTGCCCCCGTTTCTCCCCCGCCACCGCCGCCCGCCCCGCAGCAGCCCAGCATCGTGAGTACGGCCAGACTGGGGGGGCACCCCAAAAGCATGTGGGGAGGCGGGGGGGCCACGCATGCCACGTGGAGGGCGCGGGGGTCCCTGGGTTCCCCAGGCAGGGGAGGGGGAGGTGGGGGGCAGGGAGGAGGGGATGGGGGTGCCTGGTAGGTCCTGACCACCCCCCCCGTGCCCCCACAGCCGCCCCCTGCCAAGTACGGGGGCCGCCACACCGTGACGCTGATCCCCGGCGACGGCATCGGCCCCGAGCTGATGCTGCACGTCAAGGAGGTCTTCAGGTGGGTGCCCCCCGCCTCGGGCGAACCTCGGCTGGGCCCCCCGTGCCTGCGGGACCCCCATGTCCGGCTGTCCCCCCCCAGGCACGCCTGTGTGCCCGTGGACTTCGAGGAGGTGCGTGTCAGCGCCGAGGCCTCCGAGGATGACGTCCACAATGCCATCATGGCCATCCGCCGCAACGGCGTCGCCCTCAAGGGTGAGTGCGGGGCTGGGGACACCCCGGGAGTGTGGGGACCCCCCTGGGAGCATGGGGACCCCCTGACCCCCGTCTGTCCCCGCCCCAGGGAACATCGAGACCAACCACAACCTCCCACCCAGCCACAAGTCCCGTAACAACCTCATCCGGTGAGAGACTGGGGGGCACTGGGCCGTACTGGGGGAGCTGGTGGCGTGGGCGGGGCTGTGCGAGGGGCGTGGCCGAAGGGTGGAGCCTGACGTGTGTGTGGGGGCGGGGCAGGACCAGCCTGGACCTGTACGCCAACGTCATCCACTGCCAGAGCCTGCGCGGGGTGGAGACGCTGCACCGCGACGTCGACATCCTCATCGTGCGGGAGAACACCGAGGGCGAGTACAGCAGCCTGGAGCACGAGGTGGGCCACGCCCCCACGCGGGCCACGCCCCGTGCTGGCCACGCCCCCGGAGACCACGCCCCCACAAGGCCCAGCCTCTCCAATGAGGCCGCTCAGTCCATTGCCCGGGGTGCGCTGCCTAGGCCACGCCCCCAGGGATTGACCACGCCCCCCACGGGTTCACTGCCCAGGCCACGCCCCTTGGCTGGTGGCCACACCCCCTTTCCCCCGGCACTCCCTTGGCCACACCCCCCCGCCAGCTTGCAACCCCCCAGTGCCTCCGATACCCCCGATCCTGGCCCCGCCCCCCGATCCTGGCCACGCCCCCTGAGGCCCCGCCCCCGATCCTGGCCACGCCCCCTGAGGCCCCGCCCCGATCCTGGCCACGCCCCTGAGGCCCCGCCCCTGTCGCAGAGCGTGGCGGGGGTGGTGGAGAGCCTGAAGATCATCACGGCCGGGCGCTCGCGCCGCATCGCCCACTACGCCTTCCGCCTGGCCCGCGCCGCCGCCCGCCGCGCCGTCACCGCCGTGCACAAGGCCAACATCATGTGCGTGGGCTGGGGGCCCTGGGGGCGGGGGGGTCCCCGGGGTCCCCACTGACCACCCCCCCCCCCACAGGAAGCTGGGGGATGGGCTGTTCCTGCAGTGCTGCCGGGAGGTGGCGGCCGAGTACCCCGAGATCCGCTTCGACAGCATGATCGTGGACAACACCACCATGCAGGTGGGCCACGCCCCGGCCACGCCCCCGGCGACGCCCCTCCCAGTCACCCCAGTAACCTCTGCCCGTCCCAGCTGGTGTCGCGCCCGCAGCAGTTCGACGTCATGGTGATGCCCAACCTCTACGGGAACATCGTCAACAACGTCTGCGTGGGGCTGGTGGGCGGCCCCGGCCTCGTCCCCGGCGCCAACTACGGCCACGACTACGCCGTCTTCGAGACCGTGGGTCTGGGGGGCCCTGACCCCCCCTCACAGCCCCCACAGAGCTGGGGGGGGGGGGCTGTCTCCTGATGGGGGCGACTGGGGGTGACTGGGAGAAGCAGAGGGGAAATGGGGAGCACTGTGGGGGTTGGGGGAGTCCCCAGAGGTTGAGGGGGGGGTCGTGGGGGTGCAGGGCCCCCCCTCACCCCCCCGTTGTGTGCCCCCCCAGGCCACGCGTAACACGGGAAAGAGCATCGCCAACCGCAACATCGCCAACCCCACGGCCGCGCTGCTGGCCGCCTGCATGATGCTGGACCACCTCCGGTGGGCGGGGCCTCCGGGAGGGGCGGGGCCCTGGGGGGAGGGAGGGGACAAGGTCTCTGTGTGTGGTTTGGGGGCGGGGCCTAACGGGGGTGGCAGTTCCAAGTGACAGGCCACGCCCTAGGGGTGTGGTCGCTGATGTGGGCGTGGCCTCTGCCTGCTCCTCCCCCAGGCTGCACAGCTACGCCTCCAGCATCCGCCAGGCCGTCCTCGCCTCCTTGGACGACCCCCGGGTAAGTCTCCGCCCCCTCCCAAACCCCTCCCACCCGTGGGCGGGGCCACAAGCCACACCCCAACCGCTGGCCCCGCCCCCAGACGCACACGCCCGACATCGGGGGACAGGGCACCACCTCGGGGGCCGTCCAGAGCATCATCTCCCACCTGCCCCGCGCCTAGGGCCCGCCCCGGTGGGAGGGGCGATGCCCCCCAGGGCCCCCCAATAAACACCCCTCCTCCCAGCCGTGCCAGCCCTTTATTGCCGCTCAGGGGGCGGGGCAGGGGCGCAGCCAGGGGTGGCGCAGGCACTGGGCGGCGGTGGCGCGCAGGCCGGGCTCGAAGGCCAGCATGGGCCGCAGGAAGCGCGCGAAGGCGGCGGCGGCGCCGCGGGGCCAGTCGTACTTCTCCTGCAGCACCGCCCGCAGCCCCCAGGGCCGCAGGTGCCGGATGTGGCGCAGCTCCCCTGGGGGCGGGGTCAGGGGGCGGGGTCAGGGGCGTGGCCATCGGGCTGGGACACGCCCCCTACCCGGGGATACCCCCTCCCAGTCCCTTGTCTCACACCCAGCCCCCCTCTACTTCAGCAGCCACACCCTCTGTGGGCTCTCCCGGACCACGCCCCCTTAATTTGCATATCCACACCCCCACCCGATTTACCCCTCCCCCACCTTTCGGCCCCGCCCCGTTCGGCCCCGCCCCGCGCTCACCGCGGCGGTTGAAGAACTCCCGGGAGTAGCGCCCCCCCAGCGCCACGTGCCGGGGGATCTCCCCCAGCAGCTCGATCACGTGGGCAATGTGGTCTGGGGGCGGAGCACGTCAGGCCACGCCCCTTGTGTCCCACCCCCTGCCTTGGCCCCCCCCTCCCACCCAGCCGACCCCACCCACCTCCCATTCCATCCCGAGGCCCCGCCCCCTCCCGAGGCCCCGCCCCCTGCCCAGGCCCCGCCCCCTCCCGAGGCCCTGCCCCCTCCCGAGGCCCCGCCCCCTCCCGAGGCCCCGCCCCCTCCCGAGGCCCCGCCCCCTTCCCAGGCCCCGCCTACCCTCGTCCCTGCTGTAGTCCTCCCCGGAGTGGGGCTCGAAGAGGTAATCGCCGGTCGCCAGCTCGAAGGCCTGGGGGCAGAGGGGGCGGTGAGGGGCTGCGGGGTGCCGTGCGGTGCTGTGGGGCGCCGTGGGGCACCGTCCCTCACCATGCAGGCGGTGCTCCAGATGTCAGCAGGGGGCCCGTAGTCAGCCCCCAGCAGCACCTCCAGGGCCCGGTACTGCCGGGTCTGGATGTCCTCCGTGAAGTGCCGGTGCTGGGGGGACACACACAGCCTCAGCCCCTGCCCTGGGGGCACCCCCAAACCGCCACCCCCCGTGGCCCCCTCACCACCCAGCAGCCGTTGCCCAGGTCGGCGATCTTGACGCGCAGGCGGGAGGCGCAGCGGGGGTCCAGGGGGTTCTCCTGCCCCTCCAGCACCCCTAAACCTGCGTGGGCAGCAGGGACATCGGGGGGGGCACCCCAGTAACCCCCACCCACTCCAGCCCCTCCCCAGCACCCCTAATTGCCCCTCCGTCTCCCCCATACCCCCCCCTCCACCCCCAGCCTCCCCCCTGCACCACCAAACCCCCAAACACCCCTCAGGCTCCCCCAGCTGCCCCCCAATAACCCCTCGCCCCACCCTGCTGACCGAGTGGGGTGGGGGGCCCCCCCGAGCCCCCCGAGATGAGGGAGCTGGAGGTGGGGGTGAGGAGGGAGTCAGAGGCGGAGCTGGGACTGAGGGGGCGCCGGGGGGGCCACCCCTCCAAGATGGAGGAGCCCCCCGAGAGCCTGTCGCTGGAGCCCCCGGCCCGCAGGGTGTGCACCCCCGAGGAGGAGGCACCGCTGGGGGGGCTGCCCCCTTCATCAGGGTCCGGGAGGGGCGCCTCTGCGGAAGGGAGGACACCCTGAGACCCCCACAAATCCAGGGAGCCCCCCCAAAAGGAGGGAGGGGTCCCCATGTCAATCCAAACCCCAAAGCTCCCAGGTTTCCTTCCAGCCTCCCCCCCGGCCCCCCTACACCAGCCTCAGGGGCCTGAAACGCGGTGGGACCCCTCCAACCCCCATTGAACCCCCAAAACCAGCCCCCAGGAACCCCCAAAATCATCCTCTGGGGCTCCCAAGGACACCCCCCCCCCCCCAGGGACCCCAATCCACCTCACAGCCCTGCCCCCCCACCCCGACACTGCCAATCCCCCCCAGGGACCCCATGACCCCTCCCCGTGCCCCAGAAGCCCCCACGCTACCCCCAGGGCCCCCCAGGCACTGACCCGCACTGTGGGGGGCCCCCGGTGACCCCCCAGGCTCCCGCAGGCGCTCCAGGTCCCGCAGGCGCTGGGCCAGGAGCCGGCTCTGGCGTCGCTGCTGCCGCCGGCGCCGCCGCCGCTGGGCACGGGAGAGCCGCTCCTGCCGCGTGGTGAGGGGCTCGCACGAGGGGCTCGCACGGAGGGGCTCGCACGGAGGGGGGGGCGGGCGTGCAAGCAGCCGTGCAAAGTCAGGCAAGCGTGCGAGGAGGGGCCGCCCCCCCCCCCCCCGGGGCACTTACGGGGACGTCCTGTGGCGCAGAGCTCACTGCAGAGAGAACGAGGGGATCAGAGGAAGCCCCCCGAGGGGGGCCCGGGCCACCCCCAGCCCGTCACCGGGGTCCCGGGGTACCTGCGCTCTGGGGGGGGCCGCCCCCCCGGGCCCAGCGCGCGGCCTCGGCCGCCAGGCGCCGCACGAAGGGCTCCCCCACGCGCAGCAGCACGTTCTCGGGCTTGATGTCCGTGTGGATGATCTTGCACTTGGTGTGCAGGTACTCCAGTCCCTCCAGCACCTGCACCCCGACACGGGGGGGCACCCCCAAGTCAGAGGGGGGCACCCTGAGACACGGGGGTGCAGCAACCCTCCCTCACACCGACCCCTGCAGGGGACGTGGGGGGACAGTGGGGCCTGTGGGGGATTTAGGGGGTCTGGGGGGGACACTGGGGGTCCCACGTGACACGGGGGATGTGGGGGCCCCCTCACCTGCCGCACAATGCTCTTGACGCAGGGCAGGGGCAGCCCCTGGTAGTTGGATTTGATGATCCAGCGCAGGAGCTGGTGGCCCAGCACCTCCAGCACCATGCACACGTCTCGGGGGGTGTCAAGGAGCACCCGGACACATGGGACCCCACCTCACGGGGCAGGGGGCTTGGGGACCCCCCCGGGACCCACCCCGGGGAGGAGAGGGGGTCCCCAAAAGGATACGGATGCCGTTGACCCCCGAGATCTTGAAGTCATCGATGAGCTGCACGATGTTCTCCCGCTTGGGGTCGCTGGGGTCCGAGTCGCGGACCTGGGGAGGCACCGGGGGGGTTACAGGGGAGGCACGGGCCTAGAGGGGGGCCTGGGGGTCCCCAGTTTGGGGTGGGGGGGCCCAGGCACACTCACGCATTTCAACAACTTGATCTCATCCAGAGCCGTCTCGGTGTACTGGGGCGCGCTCTTCACCACCTTCAGCGCCACGAACCGCTTCCGCCTGCGGACGGGACCCAGCAGTCTGGGGAGCCCCCCACAACCCCCCGCACCCCTCGGGGGTCCCGGGGTCCGGGCACTCACCGCACGTCCCAGCAGAGCCAGACGGTGGAGAAGTGCCCCCAGCCCAGCTTGCGCACCACGTGGTAGCGGCCGTTGAAGAGGTCCCGATGCGCACGGGGTAATACCCGCCTGGGGGGCAGAGGGGGCGGCAGTGCAGCACCCCGGTGCCTGGGCGCTCCCCCCACACCCTCCCGTGGGCCCAGGGGCCTGGGCCCCCCACCTTTGCAGTAGTCCCGGGGGTCTTCCTGCTCCCCTTCATCAGAGTCCCGCAGCCCCTCGGACAGCAGGGGCAGGGCAGCGGGGGTCTCTGGGGACACATCCTCAGTGGGGCTGGGGGTCCTGGGAGGAGAGAACCAGGCTGGGGACTGGGTGGGGGTCTGGGCTCCCCACCCCCCCAAGTCCCAGGGGACCCAGGCGTCTGCCCCGCCCCCACCTGGTCCCCTTGGGGGTCTCCTCCATTTGGGGGACCCACGGGGTGGTCCCAGAAGGAGAAGGGAAGCGGGGGGGAATGGTCCCAGGAGGTGGTGGAGGTCCCCCAGACCAGAGGGGGAAGGTGTGAGGCATGTTGGGACGCCACCCCCCCAGAATAGAAATGACCTCAGGGCCCCCGCACCGCGGGGTTAAAAATAGCCCCGGGAGGGGGAAGGGTGGCCCTGGGAATGTGCCCCCCCCCGCCCCGGGACAGGGGGCTCTGTTCCCCCCCCGAGGAGCAGTGACACCCCCAAAGCTGCACCCGCAGGCTCACCCCACTCTGGGTGCCCGGGGGGCTCTGGGGGGCGGTGACCCCCACCCCTGCTGCCTCCCTCCCCTCTCATCCCCCCTCACCGTGGGGGCGGTTTCCGTTTTTTGTCCTTTCTGCGCCTTTTCTTTCTCTTGCCGGGATCTGCAGGGGGGGTCAGGGACTCAGGGTCCCCCCGGCTCCTCCTGCTCGCACCAGAACGCCCTCCCAGCCCGGGAACTCAACGCACTGGTTCTCCCCAGAAATCCCCTCCGGATCCCCCCAACCCCCTCCCCAGGTGCCTCGTGCCCTCCCCCTGGCACGGGACCCCCGCTTCGCCCTCTGAAACCGCCCCAAAACCCAAAACTCCCCGTGCCCCCCCAGGTCACCAGGCCCCTCCGTTCTCACGAGACCCCTCGGGGCCCCAGGAGCTCCTGACCCCCAGGACCGCCAGTTTGCCCTCACAGTCCCCCCTCAGGACCCCCCCGGCCCCAGGACCCCCACTTTCCCTCACAAACCCCCGGACCCGCCGCTGCCCCTCGCGCCCGGCCCCGCCGCGTTCCCGCCTTTGCCCTCACCGCTCCTCGCGCCCGCCGCCGCCCCCCCGCGCAGCTCCATGCCGCTCGCGCCCACTCTGCGCATGCGCCGCCCCCGCCACGCGCGGGGAGGGGCGGGAGGGCCCGGCACGCGCCCACAGGCCAATAGGAAGCTTGGCTTGAGGCGTGACCCCGCCCCCCGCCCCGCCCGCCGTCACCATGGAGACGAGGCCGCGCAGGGCCCGGCCTTCTCGCGACGTGACCGGGATCTTCCCGCACGCCTTTGTCGCGCTAGAGCGAGCCTCCCCACCCCCCCATACCCTCCGTATCGCGACAACATCCCCGAGAACCCCAATAGCCTCGACACCCGCCGGTCACCGCCCCGGCGGCGCGTCCCGGAGGAGCCTACCCCGCCCGGACCGGGTCCTGCGGCCGCCGCGCTCCTCCGCCGCGCGCCAGAAATGACGCCGCTCCCCGCCCCCCCGCTGATTGGCTGCGGCCCGCGCGTCATCAGACCGCGACGCGTAACCATGGCAACAACCCAGGCAACCCCCGGGGAGGGCGGCGCTCCCCAAAACCGGGCCCAGGGCCCCAAAAGTGGTGGCGGGCACCCACCAGAGAGCCCAGGGACCCCATGTATTGCTTCTCCCACCCCCCGCCAAGAGCTCTGGCCCCCAAAACCTGACCCAGGGTTAAAGGGCAGCACCCCAAAGCAGCTCTACCCCCCCACAGGGCAGAGAGCCCCCCGGCGGGCCCTGGGAGGAGCCAGCACCTCCCCACGCACCCCCAGACGTGCTCGGGGACCCCCCAAGCCTGGCCTAGGGAAGTGGAAGGGAAGGGGGCCATGAGCAGCATGAAGAGTCAGGGCCAGGGGGCTGCTGGGCATCAGTTTAATAACGGGGTGCACGGGGGTGTGGGGGAGGGGTTGTCCCGGGGGCAGCACCCCCAGCCCCACCCCCTCCCTGGGGCACTAGGAGGGGGGGGGCAGGATGCTCCAGGAACAGCAGGGGGCAGAAAGGAGGACACCCCCCCACCCCACCCCCCCAAACAGCAAAATCCCACCAGGAAAGAAAGGGGAGACCCTACAAAAAATAGGAGGGCCCCCCTCATTCCCCTCATCCCCCCTTCCTTCCAGCTGTAATTAAGGGGGAGGAGGGGGACCCCCCCCCCCAAAAGAGCCGAGGTTCGTCCCGCGGCGTCCAGCGCTGTGTCCCCCTCCCCTCCCCGGTCAGGAGGCGTCCCATGAAAGCGGGGAGGTGGGGTTCCCCCGAAATAAAACACCCCCCAGCCTGGTCCGCCATGCACCTAAAGGTCCCTGGGGTCAGGGGAGGCGGTGGGGGGGGCTAGGGCACAGTCCGGGGGTTCAATATCAACTCTTGTCGGTGGGGGGGTCTCTGTGGCGGGAGGTCTTCATGGTCTCCAGGTACTCCTGCTGCGAGACGGCCAGCACCGACGCCAGGATCTCGTCGTCCTCCCAGTCGTTCAGGCCTGGGGGGAGGGGGGACCCCAAAAATTGAGGGGAGAAGGGGGAACCCCAAAAATTGAGGGGCAAAGGCTGGAGCTTAAGGGGGGAGGCACTGCCCCAGAAGGGATGTCACACAGCCCCAACATGGAAGGGGGAGCTTTGGCTGCTGTCCCCCAGTGAAAGTTTTAGGGCTCAGGAGTTGTGTCATGTCCCCCCCCTTCCCCCAAAACCACACCTGACACCCCAAAGCCAGGATTCCCCTCCCCTGAGATACACCCCTAAACCAAGACACCCCCAACTCTAACACCCCCCCCCCACTGAGACCCCCACAGCCCCCAAACTCCAATCCCACCTGCCAGACTCCCCAGTTTCCTCCCAGCCCCCCAGCTCACCAAAGGCAGTGGGGGACATCTGCTGCATGATGGCACGGCACTCCAGTGCGGGGTACAGGGACACCAGCGGCGGGGTGGCCCGGCCCCCCCCTGCCCCCAGCTGGCTGCTGGTCCCTGGGGGGGGAAAGCATGGTGGGGGGGTCCCAGGCACACAGGCATTGAGCCTCCCCCACAGCCCCCCAACTCCACCAGTACCCCCAACACCCATATGGGGACTTCCCCAACCCATAGTAGCCAGTCTGGGTTTCCCAGTACCCCGTAACTCCCAGTTTGGGCACATAGCACCCCCCCCAGCTGGCTGGGGCTCCCTCACCCCCCCCAGCACCCCTTAAGAACCAGTTTGGGGCTCTCTCATCCCCCAGCACCCCATAACAACCAGTTTAGAGATCTCATCTCCCTTTGACACCAGCTGCACCCCTCAGCACCCCTCATCCCACCACAGCGCCCAGTTGGAGCCTCCCAGCACCTCCCAGCACCCAGTTTGGGCTCCCTAGCACCCCATAACACCCCAGTTTGCCCCCCAGCCCCCAGGGTTACTCACCTGGGGCACAGGGTGAGGGGGGCTTGCCGGGCGGGGGGGCACCAGGCGAGGGGGGCTTGGGGCCGGGCGCTTCGGGGTGCAGGCCGGGGTGCTCGGGGGAGGGGGCGGCGCTGCGGGGCCGGGGCGAGCGCCCGCTCCACTCCTCCAGGCCGCTGGCCGCCGCCGCCGTGGCCGAGCTGCACGTGGCGCTGGCCTTGCGGGGCTGCGGGGACACGGGGGGCCCTCAGTGTCCCTCGGCCACCAGCGTCCCCGGGTGGGCACCCAGGGAGGGGGGACAGGGGGACCCCAGGGAGGGGGGACAGAGAGTGGGGCACCCTGGTGAGCAGGGAGTCCCTGGGGGACCCCAGTGACTGGGGACAGAGTGGGGAAGGGGGACAGAGTGGGGGGTCACTGGTGGTCCCCATCGCTTGGGGCAGAGCGGGGGGTCCCGGGGTCCCCTCCCCAGCCCCGTGGGGCAGAGCTGGGGGTCCCCAGGGTCCCCTCCCCAGCCCCAGGGGCAGCCCACCTGGCGGGCCTGCTTCTCCTGGTCGCGCAGCCACTGCAGGTAGGACTCCCGGGCCACCTGCTCCTCGATGGCCTCGTTGGTGGCCTCCCAGTCCGTCGCCCGCTTCTTGTCCTCCAGCATCTGCTGCTCGATCCACGACTCCTCCGAGGTCTTGATGGCGCTCTTCATCAGCGACTGCTCCGCCAGCTGGGGGCGGGGCCACGCTCGGACACGCCCACCCAGGGTGGCCCCACCCCCACGGGCACAGCCCACGCTGCACCGGGGGTGGGGCCACTCTAGGCCACGCCCCCACCCCAGGTCACACCCCCGGGTCCCAACGGGGTGGAGTCACATCAGGCCACACCCCCATATGGCCCCACCTCCTTTAGGCTCCACCCCCATGGAACCAACCCTGCCCTGAAATGGGGCTGCCAGCAGGGGGCGGGGCCAGTCTGAGACACGCCCCTGTCACCTGGGGGGGGGGCAGGGCCACCCTTGGACACACCCCCTCCAAACCACACCCCCGTGTAGGCCACACCCCCATCAATGGGGCAGGGCTAAATGTGGCCACACCCCCCACATGTCCCCACCCACAGGGGCGGCCAGGAGGGTCCCAGCACCCACAGCGCCCCCAAAGACCCCCTGGGCTGAAGGGGGCAGCCCCAGGCCCACACCCATGGGGGTCCCAGTACCCCCCAGCCCCACGCCCATGGGGGTCCCAGCGCCCC
>JAQJZH010000065.1:0-27159 GCA_028020825.1 Podargus strigoides | reverse complement strand
CCCCAGATCCCCCCCCAGTCCCCCAAACCACCCCCCAGCCCCCCAAAACCACCCCAGCATCCCCAGATCCCCCCCCAGCCCCCCCAAACCACCCCCCAGCCCCCCCGTCCCTCACCACACACTTCCTGCCCAGCAGCTGGAAGAGCCGCAGGTTTTCCTGGTGCTGCAGCAGCCCCGAGGGGACATTGTCGCCCCCCGGGCCCCCCGCCCGGGCCCCCCCGCTCATCCCCTCGGATGCCTGGGTCCCCCCAAAACGCCTGGGCCCCCCCAAAACGCCTGGGTCCCTCAGACGCCTCTTCCGCCCGGAAGCACCCAGGGCCCCGAGGTGGCAGGGACGTCACCTCCGGGCTGGGAGGGACTGGAGGGGGAACTGGGGTAAGTGGGAGGGACTGGAGAGGGACTGGGGTAACTGGGAGAGGACTGCGGTAACTGGGAGGGACTGGGAGCAGCCTCTCTGCAAACACAGGCAGCCATTGGGCTAAAACTGTGGGCAATGGGAAGATAATAGGGGTAACTGGGAGGGACTGGGGTAACTGGGAGGGACTGGAAGCAGCCTCAGCCATGGGACCAGAACTGGGGATACTGGGAGGGACATGGGGGCACTGGGAAGATCCTACCCCCTCCCGCCCAAGTTGGGGACCCAGGCATCCCAGCAATCCCTCCCCAGTCCATACTGGGAGCTCCCTCGTTCATACTGGGAGGCCCCAGTCCTTTCCCAATCCATACTGGGAGCCCCTATCCCTTTCCAGTATGGACTGGGACACCCCTTCCCCAGTCTACACTGGGAGACCCCCAAGTTCATACTGGGAGCCCCAATTCCCTCCCCAGTACAAACCAGACGCTGCCCCCCCCCCCCCCCCCTCCAGTCCATACTGGGAGCCTCTAAATGAGAGTCAGGTTTATTCGCGGCTTCGGCACCTCAGGGTCCCCCCCACCGGGGGGGGGCAATAAATAATGGGGGGTGGGGGGGAGGAGAAGGCACCCAGGGCAGGGGGGCAGGAACTGGGTTGCACTGGTCCATACTGGGAGAACCCATATATGCATTAAAATCCTAGTCAGGATGCCCTACCAGTCCATACTGGTCCATACTGGGAGAACGCAAGGCCATGTGGATGAAAAGATCCTGGGCAGAGGCTGTACTGGTCCATACTGGGAGGACGCAAGGCCATGTGGGTGAAAAGATCCCGGGTAGAGGCTGTACTGGTCCATACTGGTCCAAACTGGGAGGACTCAAGTCCACATGGTTAAGGAGATCCCAGGTAGAGGCTTGTACTGGTCCATACTGGTCCATACTGGTCGGACTCAAGGCCATGTGGGTGAAGAGATCCTGGGTAGAAGCTGTATTGGCCCATACTGGTCCATACTGGGAGGACGCAAGGCCATGTGGGTGAAAAGATCCCGGGTAGAGGCTGTACTGGTCCATACTGGGAGGACGCAAGGCCACGCAGGTGAAGAGCTCCCAGTTGGGCTGCTGATACTGGTCCACACTGAGATGGCTGAAGGCCTCATCCCCATTGGGATGCTGTACTGGTCCATCCTGTACTGACCCAAGGCTCCCAGTTGAACCTCTGATCTATACTGGTCTATACTGGTCTACAGAGGTGACGTAGAACCCCAGAGGGGAGGCACTGGGCTGTACTGGGAACTGTAGGGTCCCAGGGGGTCTGTATGTCTTAGGGGTACCCAAGGGGACCTAGAGGGGACCTAGAGGGGCCCTGCGCTCACCTATGGAACGTTTGTGGGGCCCCATGTTGTTCTGTAGGCACCCAGGGGAGCCCACGGGGACCCCGTGGTGGCTGGGGGGTCCCCAAAGAGAACCAATAGGTCCCCACGCAGCACCCAGGGGGTCCCCACGTCGTTCTACAGGTCTCCCCCTCGACCTGGGGGTCCCCAGAGAGGACCTGTGTGTCCCCTAGGGTGTCTGCAGGTCCCCTACATAGTTCTATAGGTTCCCACCTTGGCCTGGGGCTCCCTGTGGTGGCCTGGGGGTCCCCAGAGAGGACCTACATGTCCCCTCACTGCCCCCACTCTGTCCTGACCCTGTCTTCACTCTGTCCCCTCACCGCCCCCTCCGTCCCCTCACTGCCCCCACGCTGTCCCAGTGCCCCCTTACCCCGTGGCGGGCCCCCCCGGGGGCGCCGTGCCCCCCCAGCCCTCCAGGTAGCGGGCGAAGAGCCCCTTGGCGCGGCGCAGCACGGGGCGCAGGGGGTGCCCCCGCAGCAGGCGGTGGAAGTGCATCGCCACCTCGTTGTAGTCCCCGGCCCGCGCCATCACGGCCTCGCGCTGCTCCAGCAGCATGGCCAGGCAGAGGAAGAGCAGGAAGGGGTTCCCCTGCCCCAGCTCCTCCGGCGGTGGCAGCGGGGCCCCATCGTCCTCCACCCCCACCTCCTCCTCCTCCTCCTCATCCTCGGAGGAGGAGGAAGAGGAGGACGAGTCCTCCCAGGCCCAGCTGCCTCCCCAGGGGTCCTCCAGGGCCTCGCTGCCCGTGCTGGGGTCACCGCGGGCCTCGTTGGGGTCTTTACCCACCTCTGCCAGGGTGCTGCCAACCTCTCTGGGGTCCTCGGGGTCTCCTCCAATGTCTTTGGGGTCTTCTCTGATCTCTCTGGGGACCTTGGGGTCTCCTCCAATGTCTTTAGGGCCCTCAGGGTCTCTGCTGCTGTCTTTGGGGCCTTCTCTGATATCTTTGGGGGTCTCAGGGTCTCTGCCAATCTCTTTGGGGTCTCCTCTGATGTTTTTGGGGACCTCGCGGTCTCTGCCGATGTCTTTCGGGGTCTTGGGGTTCCCTCTGATGCCTTTGGGGTCTCCTCCAATGTCTTTGGGGGTCTCAGGGTCTCCTCTGATGTCTTTGGGGGTCTCGGGGTCCCCATGGTCACCGCTGACCTTTCCCAGAGCACTCAGATCTTCACAGCTCTTCTTAGAGACCTCATGACCCTCGCGACTCTTCCTGGGGCCATCGGGGTCCCCACAAACACCCCCGGGGGTGCCGGGGTGTGCGTGGAGCCCCTCGGCAGCGTTGGCGCCTCTGAGGACCCCGAGAGCACCGGGGTCTCGGTCAACCAGGACAACGGGATCTTCTCCCACGTCCCTGGGGCCATCGGGGCCTCGGCCGCCATCGCTGGAGCTCTCAGGATCCCCCTGGATGCTCCTGGAGCTCTCAGGATCCCCCTGGATGTTCCTGGAGCTCTTGGAACCCTCCTGGATGCTCCTGGAGCTCTCGGGATCCCCCTGGATGCTCCTGGAGCTCTTGGAACCCTCCTGGATGCTCCTGGAGCTCTTTGGTTCCTCCTTGTCGGTGCTGGTGGAAACCTCTGGAACGTCTGCAGAGGCTCTGGAACCATCTTGGCCGTCGCTGGAGCTCCCGGGACCCTCCTGGCTGTCCCCGCAGGCCTCGGGGACACCTTGACCCCCGGTGGCCTCTGCAGGGACCTCCCCCCCTCGCTGCTGCCGGTGCCGCGGGGGCCGAGGCCGCAGCCCGCGCCGCTCCCGCAGCCCTCGGTGTGCGCGGCGGGGGCCCAGGGGAGCCCCCAGCAGGGGGACGCCGTGGCCGGGGGGCGGCGGGGCGGGCGGCAGCGAGCTCCAGGTGATCTCCAGCACCCGCAGGGCGTCCTCGAAGGCGAACTCGCGCTTCAGCTCCAGCAGCAGCCAGCGGTAGCAGAAGAGGAGGTCGTGGGCGCCGCGGGCGGCCAGGAAGGCCCAGAACTGGGGGTCGGCGCGGCGCAGGAGGCGCCGGAGGTGGGCGAAGGCACGGGCCAGCCCGCGGCCGCCGGGACGGAAGCGCGGCGCGAGGCGGCGCATGAGGGCGCAGAAGCAGAGGAAGGCCTGGGCCTCGTCGTCCAGCACGGCCAGCAGCGGCGCCGCCACGTCCGACATGCCCTGGCAGTAGGAGAGGCGCGGGTGCCCCAGGGCGAAGGTGGTGAGCAGCGCCTGCAGCGCGTCCAAGTGGGGGTGCCCCTCCTCGGGACCCCCGAAGTAGGGGTGCCCCCGGTCGGTGCGCACCACGTCCTTGCGCACGGCCGCCCCCACCAGCGCCAGCTCGGCCGGGGCGGCGCGGGCGGGCAGCAGCGCCTTCAGCACCGCGTACTCGCCCGCCTTCTGCCGCAGGTGAGCCAGGCGCTCCTGCCCCGACAGCCCCGCCGGGAACACGTTCAGCAGGTACCGCCACACCACCTGGCAGGGGGACACGCGTCAGGGACCCGTGCGCCCCCCGGGGGTCTGGGGGACGGGGGAACCCACCTTGCGCAGGCCGGGCTCCACGCCACCGTGGTACACGTGCAGGCGAAGGTCGTGGGGCCGCAGCAGCCGCCCGCCGGGGCCCAAGTAGGTGCGGAGGTCGGCGTCACTCAGGGGGGCGCAGGGGGGCGGTGGGGGCGGGGGTGAGGGAGGGGACCCCTCAGGCCACGCCAGGGCTGCCTGCGCCCGCGCCAGCGTCCGGCCCACCTGCAGGGAAACGGGGTTGGGGGCGCAGGGAACTACGGCACGGGGAAACCGGGAGTACTGAGAGGCAACTAGGAGTGCTGAGAGTGGACTGGGAAGGGACTAGGAGTGCCAGAAGGGGACTGGGAGTCCCAGCAGGGGACTGGAAGGGGACCGGGAGAGGACTGGGAGTGCCAGGAGGGGACTGAGAGGGGACTGGGAGTGCCGGGAGGGGACTGGAAGCACTGGGAGAGGACTGAGAAAGGACTGGGAGTGCCGGGAGAGGACTGAGAGTGCCGGGAGAGGACTGAGAGTGCTAGGAACGCACTAGAGAGCAACTAGGACCATAAAAAAGGCACTGAAGGGAAATGGAGCGCTAGAAGTGAACGGGGATGGCCAAGAACGCAGAGTGGGGGGTGTTCCGTGAGGTCTCAGCAAAGTGGGGGAAACCCAGGGCCCCCCTGGACCCCTCTCACCTGTGCCAGCACGGCCTGGGTGAAGGGCAGAGCTGCAGCCAGGATGGAGCGTCGCTCAGGCAGAGGCTCAGCTGCCGCCACCTCCCGGGGGCTGATGATGTCCCAGTCCTCCAGCAGCGGGCCTGCAGCACATCGACATCCTCGCATCTCCATGGGCCCCCAGACACCCCCGGCCCCTTCCCAACACCCACCCTAGAAGGGGTTGGACACTCAGGTTCCCCCCCAGGCACCGCCCCCCTTGGGGATGCGGGGTTCCCCTCCCCCCCAAGGACCCCACTGACTCTCGGCGGGGGGCCGCACGTCGAGGCGCAGGCGCAGGGTGGGCCGGGCGCAGGCAAAGGCGGCTGCCAGGTCCCCATCGCTCAGCAGCGGCACAAAGCTCTCCTGGCCCTGGGGGTCACAGACGGCGAAGCTGATGGAAAAACTCTTCTTCCTGCGGGGACAAGAGCAGGGAGGGGGCGCTGGGGGCCCAGGCCCCACCAGAGGACCAAGGGATGGGGATGGGAGGGGTGTGGGCTCACCCCTGGAGGTCAAAGGCGCGGGCCAGGATGTGCTGCAGCACGTCCAGCGACGTGATCTGGGGGTCCACGGCGAAGGAGCGGAACTCAGGCGGCAGCGGCCCCTCGCTCTTCTGCGGGCAGCATCAGCCAGGCACGGCGGGGGGACCGGTACCCGGAGCCCCCTCCCCACCTCCGGCCCAGCCCCTCGCACCTGCCCACAATGGCGGCCCCATCCCATTGCGACGGCAACAGCGCCTCGGTGGGCACGCGCCCGTGCCCCTCATTGGCCAGCGCCCGCCACGTGACCCTCTTGGCGGCAAACCCCTCCGCCAATCGCCGGTGTCCATTCCCTACCGTAGCTCCGCCCACCACACGGCGCCCCGCCCCTCACCCCGCCCCAGCCCCGCCCCTCACCTTGACGCGCACGCGCACTACTTCGCACTCCTCCTCCAGCGTGGCCCCGCCCCCCGGGCAGGCCCCACCCCCCACAGCCGCCATGGCGGGGGCGGGGGGGGGGGGGGGGATCCGCGCAGGCACAGAACGGGAAGCGGGGGGGCTCGTGCCGCCGCCGCCCCCTACCGGGAAAGCAGGAGGGGGTTGGGTGCTACGTCACCGTGCTGACGACACACCGCGCCCGCCTCGGTGGAAGGCGCGGGGCGCGGCAGGGCTCCGGAGCGGCGCCGCGATCGTCCCCGTCCTGCGGCCGCGGCGACAACATCCGGTCAGCGCCCGGAAGTGACGTCACTGGGCGGGGCGGTGCAGGCGGCCCAATGCGCGCGGCCGCGGCGTCATCGCCCCGCCCTCCCCAGACGCAGCCCCTGACGCAGGCGGCAGCGAATCACAGCGGTTTATTCAGGGAGACACCGGGGGGCGGGGCGCATGCGGGCCCCACCCCCTTAAAGGGGCAACGCCCCCCTGAGGGGGCCAACCCCTCCTTAAAGCAGCAACTCCCGGGGGCCGGCCCGGGCCCGCGGGGGGGAGGGAGCCTAGAGCTGGGGGGGGGGGCTTGTCAAGGCCACGCTCCTCAGGGGGGGCCGGGAGGGGCCGCTCGCTCCTTGCTGAGCCGTGCCAGCTCCTGCGACATCGCCTCCAGGTCCTGGGGGGAGAGGAAGGGATCAGAGGCCACGCCCACCGGCACTGGCCACGCCCGCTGACGCGGGCCACGCCCGCCGGCCCCACGCACCTGCCCCAGGTGCAGGTTCTTGGTGAGCTGCTCCTCCAGCATGTTCTGCAGCTTCTTGTTCATCTCCCGCAGCCCCTCCTCCCCCGGCCCCGCGCCCCGCCGGGGCGCTCCCGGGGGCCCCGCTGCTTCTGGGGGTGGGGGAGCAGAGGAGGTGGGGTCAGGGGGAGGGGGGCAGGGGGCCGGGGCGCAGGGGCCGCGGGCTCACCCAGGCGGCTGTCCCTCACAAAGCTCTGGATGATGGCGCTCTTGCGGCACAGGTCCTCCGCCATGGAGGCGCTGCTCACCTCCAGGTGACGTACCTGGGGATGGGGGGAGGGGACAGCACCGGTGACACCCCCCTACCTGCCCCCGCGATGCACCCCCAGCCCCTCCCAGTCCCAGTGTCCCCCCAGTACCTTCTCTTCCAGCAGCCAGCGCTCCTGCTGGCTCTGGGCCAGGCGCTGGAACAGCTCCGCCACCTCTGCAGGGGACAGGCCCCCCCCACCAGGGACACCCCCGCTGCCACTGCCCCCCCCGGGGCTACCTGAGCCCGACTGGGGGGGCGGAGTCAGGGGGTAAGGCCACGCCCCCCCCCAGCTGCAGCCACACCCCCAACACAGCTCCATGTCCGGTCACCCCCCGAACTGGGGCAGGGCCACGATGGCCACAGCCCACCCACAACATAGCCACACCCCCCTAGGCCACACCCCCAGCCATGGCTTCACCCCTGCCCCAGCTTTAGCCACGCCCCCACCCCAGCTTCATTTGCATACTCCCACCCCTTCCCCACCCAGGCCCCGCCCCCTCAGGCCCCGCCCACCTTCGTGCTGCCGGGGGCGGAGCCGTCACGGCCCAGGGAGGAGATGCTGCTGCTGTCCCCCCCCGGGCCCTGCCCGGGGGACCCCCCCTCCAGCCCCAGCTCCTCCAGTCCTGGCACGGCACAAAGGGGACGCAGGCGTCAGGCATGAGCCCCCCCCCCCCGCTTTGGGGGGCCCCCCACCCCCCCACACTCATGCATCTGGGAGACCCCATAGACCCAGGACCACCCCCTGCGGGGACCCAGGCATCCAGCAGCCCCCCCTCAAGGGGACCCCAATACCTGGCAGCCCCCCCAGTCCCCCCAGTCTGACCAGTGCGGGCGCGGGTGGGCGCCAGCAGCTCCTGCAGCCGCTCCTGCAGGCGGTCGGCCCGGCGCCGCTCCAGCTGCAGCTGCCGCTTCAGGTCCTTCAGCTGGGGGGGACACAAGGGGGGGACACACAGTGGAGGGGTCAGGGCCCCGCGCAGGACCCCGGCCGCCGGGCGCCCCCCCGGGTCCCTCACCGCAGCGCTGCCCTTCTTCTCCAGGATGCGCTGCCCGTCCCGCACGTCCTTCAGCTCCTGGGGGGAGAGGAGGTGTCGGGGGGGACAGAAAGGGGCAGGGGGAAACTGGGGGTCCCACTGAGATTTCAGGGGGTCCTGGGAAGGCTGGAGGATCCCAGGGAGGAATCCGGGGGTCCCAGGGGGGCTGTGAGTTGGTACTGGGGGGCTCAGCAGGGGGCCTTGGGGGGCTCAGCAGGGGTGGAATTGGGGATCCCAGGAGGGTGAACTTGGGGTGCCCCGGGGGGTGAATTTGGGGGTACCTGGCGCAGCGCCTGACCCTCGGCCTCCTGCAGCTCCCGCTGCCGCTCAGCGTCCCCCAGCGCCGCCTGCAGCTCCCCCACACGGCCCTGGGGACAGCAGGAGCCACACTCAGTGCCTGCAGGGCTCTGCAGGGTCCTGGGGGACAGGGCAGGGGCCCCGTGGCACCCCTGCACCGGGGGGATCCGCACGGCCCCCGGAGCGCCCCGGGGTCCGCACGGCCCCTGGAGCCCCGCACTCACCTCCAGCTCAGCCCGGTGCGCGCGGGCGGCCGCGGCGTGCTCCTGCGCCTGGCGCTGCAGCTGCTCCTGCGGGCACGGTGGGGCGGGGGGGTGGGCGGGGGTGGGTGGGGGGGCAGGGTGGGGGGGCGGGGGGGGGGCAGGGTGGGGGCCAGGGCAGGGCGAGCCCCACCCCAAGGGGCGCGGAGGGGTGGACGGGGCCTGACCTGCGCTTGCCCGCGGGCATCCTCTGCCTCCGTCAGCCGCTGCTGCAGCCTGGCCCGCTCCCCCGCGCACGCCTGGGGGACACACGCCTGGCACACGGCCCCCAGGACCCCAAATCCCCCCCAGGGGACCCCAAAAGCACCCAGGAACGGGGTCAGAGCACCTCTGGGACCCCAAATCCCCCCCAGGGGACCCCAAAAGCCCCCAGGAACGGGGTTAGGGCACGTCTGGGACCCCAAATCCTGCCCAAGGGACCCCAAATCCCCCCAGGGATGGGGCCAGGGCAGCTCTGGGACCCCAAATCCCGCCCAAGGGACCCCAAATCCCCCAGGGATGGGGCCAGGGCAGCTCTGGGACCCCAAATCCCGCCCAAGGGACCCCAAATCCCCCCAGGAATGGGGCCAGGGCAGCTCTGGGACCCCAAATCCCGCCCAGAGGACCCCAAATCCCCCCAGGGATGCGACCAAGAGCACCTTGGGGAACCCTAAACACACTCATGGATCCCCCAAACTGCCCTGGAAAGGGATGAGAAGCACATTGGGGACCTCAAAGGCCCCCCAGGGGACCCCACCCCACCTCTCAGGAACACTCAAGCCCCTGGGGACCACCGAGAGGCCCCACCTGGAGCTGGGCATCGAGGGCCTCGCGCTGCGCCTGGGCCTCCTGCAGCTCCCGGGCCAGGGCCCCGCTCCGCTCCCGCAGCGCCGCCTCCGCCTGCACCCACACACCGCTCTACGGGGGCCCTACAGGACCCCACGGCACTGCCCGGGGCCCCAGGGGCCACATGGGGACGTACACAGCTGCTCCGAGGCTGCCCCACGGCCACCGCTGCCACCCTGGGTCCCCACGGGGCCGTAAGGGGCTGCACCCCCACATCACAGGGAGCCCCCCAGCACCCCAGGACATCTGACACCAAGGGGTGACCCCCAAGAGCCACCCAATTCATCCAAGGAGCCCCTCAGAACCCCCACAATGACATAGGGCACCTCAATGACCCCCCCCAGGATCCCCAGGTGTCCCTCCAGGAGCCCCCAAGATCTTGGGGACCCCCCCGGGTGCCCCCACCTGGGCCATGGCCTCCAGCTCCTGCTGCAGCCGCTGGTTCTGGGCCTGGAGCTCCCGGAATTCCTCGTCTTGCTGTGAGCGCAGCTCCTCCACCTCCGTCCTGGGGTGCACAGGGGGACCCAGTGTTGTGGGGGGCGTTGGGGAGCCAGGGGGAACCCCCAGACCCTCCCTGTGACCCCCGCGGGCCACCCACTGCCTGTCCCTGAGCAGCGTCTCCTTCTCTGCCTGCAGCTGGAGTAAACTGCGGGGAAAAAAGAAGCAAACAGGTAAAAAACCCTAAAAACCCCCAAATTACACACAAAAGGGACTGGGGGTGGGGACAGGGGTGGTCGTCCCCCCCTCCAGGGGGGCCCAGGCACGGGGTGCTCTCACCTCTCCTGCTTCTTCCGCAGCTCCTCCGTCAGCTTGGAAGGGGGAGGGCAGCAAAGTCATTACTGGGGTGAGGGATGAACCCCCCAACCTCCCAGAGCCCCCCAAACCCTCCTGGGACACCCCCCAGACACTCTCAAACCCACTTGGGACCACCCCACCCCCCCCACGGACCCTAGGGCCCCCTTGAGACCCCGAAAGTCCCCACAGACTCCACTGAGGTCCCCAAGGAGGCCCCAAATTCCACCCCCCCCCCCAATTCCTCTGCATCTCCCTCCCAATTCCCCTACAGAACCCCCCCCAGGCCCCCAAATCCTCCTCAGGGCCCCCAAAACGTGTGCGTGCCCCCCGCTTACCTCGTCCACTTCTGCCTGCAGCCGAGCCGCCTCTGCCTGCAAAGCCCGTGAGACCCCCCCGTTTCACCCACCGTTTCCTACGCCCCCCCGTCCCGCACCCCACGATTTCTCCTTTCAATCCTATTTCCCCTCTGTGCCTCCCCAAAACGTCCGCCCCCAGACCCCCCCGCGCCATACACCCCTCGTGCCCCCCCAGCCCTCCCGACCTCCTGCAGACCCCCAACCCCCCGCACCCCCCAGCCCTCCCGACCCCCTGCAGACCCCCAACCCCCCGCACCCCCTGCAGACCCCCAACCCCCCGCACCCCCAGCCCTCCCGACCTCCTGCAGACCCCCAACGCCCCGCCCCCCCCAGCCCTCCCGACCCCCTGCAGACCCCCAACCCCCCGCACCCCCCACCGCCCCCCCCACATACGTGCTCAGCGGGGGCTGGGAGTTCCCGGGGGGGGGCGTCGCCCCCAGCCTCCCCCTCTGCCAGCGGCCGCTCCTTGGGGGGCTCTGGGAGGGCTGTCGGGGGGGGGAGGTCAGACCCACAGTGCTCCATGGAGCCCCCCCAGACCCCAAACACCCTCCCCACCCCCAGAGACCCCCCCCAAAACCCCCCACGTGCCCCCCCTCACCATCTGCAGGGGCTGGGGGGGCCCCACTGTCATTGGCGCCCCCTCCCTGGGCAGGCTCTGTGAGGGCAGGGGGGTCCCGGGGGGGTCCTGGGGGCTCCCCCTCTCGCAGCCGCCGGTTCTCCTCCTCCAGTCCCTCGATCTGCGCACAAAGCTGGGGAACCCCCCAAGTCAGGCACCCCTGGGAGCCCCCCAGACCCCTCTCCCTGCCCCCCAAGTCAGGCACCTGTGGGTCCCCCCAGACCCCTCTCCATGCCCCCCAAGTCAGACCCCCAGGTGCCCGCCACGCGACCCAACAAGAACCACGAGGACCCCCCCAAAGTGTTGGGGGGCCTCAGTGATGACACCCAGCATCCCAAGGTGACACAAAGGGACCCCAAACCCTCAAAGCCACGCCCAGGACCCCTTAAGGTGACACTGAGGGGCACACAGCGGCATTAGAGACCCCCCCTGAGATGGCAGGGGGGATGTGGTGCGTGGGGGGATATCGGGGTCCCCCGGGGCCCCCACCTTGGCCAGTTCCCGCAGCAGGGTGCTGTTCTGAAGCCGGAAATCGTCCTCCTGGCTCTGCAGCTTCCCCTGCAGCATCCGCGTCTCCCCCAGCAGCGCCTCCACCTCCTGGGGGGGCCCCAACACCGCCACCCTGTGCTGGGGACCCCCAAAATTCCCCCCCCAGACCCCAGAAACCACCCAATGTCTCTAGAGACCCCGCAAGGGCCCCCCAGCACCTCTGGGACTCTGCAAGCACTCGCAGTGACTGCCCACTCCTCCCCCAGCACCCCTAGAGAACCCCTAGGACCCAGCACCCCTAGAGAACCCCTAGGACCCCTCCCCAATCCCCCACAGCCCCTCTGGGGACCCCAACACCCCCAGGACCCCCCAATACCCAGGACCCCCCCCAAAACTCCTGTAACACCATTAGAAACCTCCCACACCCCTCTCCCTACCTAGAGACTCCCCCCCAACACCCCAGCACCCCCAGAGGTGCCCCCAGGACCCTCAGAGCCCCCCCCCTGGACCCTCCCAGGATCCCCAGAGGCCCCCAGGACCCCCCCAGCACCCCAAGGACCCCCCCAGCACCCACCTGTGCCTTCTTGCTCTTACTGAGGGCCTGCGAGAGAAGGGGGGGTCACGGCAGAGGGGGGGGGGGTCACGGCAGAGGGGGGGGCGGGGGGGTCACGGCAGGGGGGGGCGGGGGGCAGAGCCCGAGCCCCCGGCGGGGGGGGTCCCTCACCTTGTTGGCTTTGGCCAGGTCCTTGTCCAGCGCCTGCACCCGCTGCCGCAGCCCCGACAGCTCTGGGGGGGCACGGGACTGTCGGGGGGGAGGCAGCGACGACCGAACCCTCCCCCCCCCCCGGTTCCGTCCCTCCCCCCCCGTACCGGCACCGTTCTTCCGCAGCTCGTCCGAGAGCCGGTAGTTCTCCGTCCGCAGCTCCAGCAGCTGGGCCTGGGAGGGGAGCGGGGTGAGCGGGCCGGCGGAGGCAGGGGGGAGGACCGGCAGGGCCGGGAGCCCCGGGCCCACCTGCATCCGCTGGAACTCCTCAGCCGACAGCGCCTGCGCCATCTTGGCGCCGCGGGAGGACCCTCGCGGGGCGGAGCCGGAAGCGGGCGCTCTGGCCAGGCGCAGTAACCATAGAGATGCACGAGTGATGTCCCGCCACAACCATAGAGCTCGGGGCCGCCCCAGAGAGCAGAGCGGTGCTGCGGGGACCATAGAGAGCGCTCCAGCGCGGCGGGCGCTGCACCTCCCCCGGCGTTACAGGCCGCAATGGAGCGCCCGGGGCCCACACAGCTCCTCCTCGGGACTGCCCCCCGGGTGCTGCAGGCCCTACAGGGCCCCCTACCCCCCGTACCGTATGTCTACCCCCTCCGCTCCACAGGCCCCGCCCCAGCACCGCGCGGCTCCTCGTTAACAAACGTTTATTTCCCGTGTGAGGGTTTCCGTACAAAATCAGCGGGGGGAGGGAGGCCCCGTTAACGGGGGCAGCACGCGGGGCGCCCAGCAGAGGGCGGGGCCGAGAGGTGCGTTAGTGCGGCGGGCGGGGCGCGCGTGAGTGACAGCGGGGCGGGCGGGGCTCCGTGCCTGAGGGCCCAGCCCCCAGGAGCCCGCAGCTGGGGGGGGGGTGAGCCGGGGGCGGGGCCAGATGGGGCGGGGCTCCCGTGAGGGGCGGGGCTAAAGGTAAAGGTTAAAAGGGCCACACCTGCCGCAGACCCTTAAAGGGCCACGGCCGAGTGGGGCCCACAGCAGCGCCTTCAAAGGGCAATACGGGGGGACCCCTGCCAAGGCCCACGCCCACCCGAGGCCCTCTCGGGGGCGCCACCCACCGGGCCCTTTAAGAGAGCAACGCAGCGGCAGCACCTCAAAAGGTCCCCGCCACCTTTAAACAGGGCTTGCCGTTTTAAGAGCCTTCAAGCGGCACCCTGTGGGGCCCACCTGCAACAGCCACCGGTCGCTCTGGGGAGAGGGGCCTCGAAGGGCGCAAGGGGTCCTTAAAAGGGCCATGCGGTGGGGGGGTCCTTCCAGGGGCCACGGCCGAGGTGGTGCAGGCAGGGCTCAGGAGTCGTCCTCCATGCTGAGGCTGCTGCGGGGGCTGGAGGTGCGGGAGGGCCCGGGGGAGGCGAGGAGGGCGCCGGGGGGGCCGAGGGGTGACAGCCCCCCGCTGTCGTCCATCAGGATGTCATCCAAGCTCCCCTCGGGGCCCCCCAGCCCCAGGGGCAGGCTCAGGCCTGGGGGGAGGTCGTCGGCCAGTGCCAGGTCCAGGAGGCACTGGGGAGTGGGGGGGCCCCCTGGGGGAAAGGGGGGGCCCCCAGGGGCCTCCTCACAGCCCCCCTCGGCTGCTGCTGCCACTGGAGGGCTCAGCGGGAGCCCATGGATCTGTGCCTGCAGCTCCAGCTCCTGGGGGCACAGGGGGGTCAGCGACCCATTGGGGCCCAATGTACCCCCCAGCCCCACAGACACCCCCGGACCCCAGCGCAGCCTCACAATCACACCCCCATTCCCCTGGATCTGCACCCCCTGACCCCATGGGCACCCCCCTCCGGGTCACTGACAGCCCCAACGCACCTCCATAGCCCCCCACTTCCACCCAGCGAGCACAAGAAAGTCCCCCAAACCCCTCTGACCCCATAGGCCCCTGTCCCAGCCCCACAGGCCCCCCAATTCCCCCCTTCCTCCCCCCATAAACCACCTCCCCAGCCCCACAGACCCCCCAATTCCCCCCTCCCCCAGCCCATGAGCCCCCAGTTCCCCCCTCCCCACCCCCAGCTCCCCTCAGCCCAGCCCTGCAGCCCCCCAGGACCTGGACACGCAGCTGCAGGCTGCGGTTGGCCTGCTCCAGGCGCTGCTGGTGCAGCTCGAGCTCGCGGGAACGCTGCGTCTCCTTCTGCAGCTTGCGGATGTAATCCACCGAGGCCTTCAGGATGGTGCCCTTGTTCCAGCGCATCTCCCTGCCAGCAGCGCGGCAGCTGGGTCCCGCTGGGCCCCCCACGGGGACCCCCAGAGGCCAGGGGCACCCGCCCAGACACGGGGGGCCCATGGGGAGGGGGTCCCACACTCACGGGTCGTTGGATTTGGGGATGAGGGTCCCCAGCTCCTTGATGCGGTCGTTGATGTTGAAGCGGCGGCGGCGCTCGACTGCGGGGGGAGGGGGAACACGTCAGCCCCCCAAGGTGCCCCCCCAGTGCCCCTTTTGCCTCCCAACTCACTCAGGTTGTGGTTGTCCTTCTTCTGCCGCTCCTTCAGCAGCGCCTTGGCCTCTGTTTCTGGGGGCAAGGGGACAGTCACCAACACCCCTCCCCCGAGTCTGGGACCCCACCCACCCCACAGAGACCCCCCTGAGCCTCCCTGCCCCATGGGGACTCCCCAAGGACCCCCCCAAAACCCTTTTTGCCCCATAGCCCCCTCCCACCCCCAGGACTCTCCCAAACCCCAAAGAAACATCTGGGAACCCTGCCTGCCACGCTGACCCCCCCAGACCCCTTCCAGTGCATGTGAGGACCCCTCCACGCCCCATGGGACCCCTCAGTCCCCTTCCTCACACCCGAGGGAACCCCCCAGGGATCACCCTGGCCCCACAGGGTCACCCGGTCACCCCCAGGGATCACCCCGGCCCCCCAGGGACACCCCCAGGGTCACCCCCAGCCCCCCAGGGATCACCCCTGCCCCCCAGGGTCACCCCCAGGGATCACCCCGGCCCCCCAGGGACACCCCCAGGGTCACCCCCAGCCCCCCAGGGCCCCCCTACCTGAGAGCTCAGCCTTGACGCGGGGCAGCTCGGCGGGGCAGGAGCTGCTGCCCCCCTGGGGGGGGGCTGAACACCTCCAGGAGGGGCCCAGGGGCCGGCAGCTGATGGGGGCGGGGTCAGCTCGGCCACGCCCTCTCAGGCCACACCCACCCCCCGTCCAGCCGCTCCCTTGGAGGTGGCCAGGCCCCGCCCACAGGTGCGCAGGCCACGCCCCTCACTGTTAACCACGCCCACCCAGCCCCGCCCTTCTGTGGCTGTCGGCCACGCCCCCACGCCTGGAGTGGGCGGGGCTACCGCAAGCCACACCCCCCCCCCACCCCCCCACCCCACCCCCCCCACCCCCACCCCCCCCCACCCCCCCCACGGTTCCAGCCAATGGGCTGCGCCGGGCGGGGCCCGCACAGACCACGCCCCCTCCCGCGAAAGGGGCGTGGCTGACAGCTGGCCCCGCCCCCGAGGCCCTTAAAGGGGCAGCGCACCGTGCTGGGGAGCTGGAGGCTGCCCTCGGCGGGGCCGAAGCTGAGCATCTCCTCGTAGCTGGACTCCAGGCTGATGATCTCATCGATGACGTCATCGATCTGCATGGGGACACAGGGATCCACAGGGATCCACAGGGATCCATCCCGGCTGCCCGGGGACCACCGCAGACCCACGGCGGGACCCCAGCATCGCAGCCCCGCCCCTGTACGATGTCACCGCCCCCCATATGATGTGACCATGCCTTGTATGGTGTCACCACCCCGTATGACATCATCGTGACCCCTGCGTGACCTCACTGCGTCACCACCCAGCACGATGTCATACCCTGCGTGACGTCACTGCCCCCCGCGGCACCCCCATCCCCACACGGCATCGCCGCCCCATAGGATGCCACAGCCCCCCCTACGACATCACCGCTCCCGTATGACGTCACCGCTCCCGTATGACGTCACACCCCCCCGCGACACCAGAGCCCCCCCCACGCCGCGCCCTCACCTCCTTCTCGGAGCCGGGTCCGATGTGGAGCAGAGCGAGGGGGCTGGGGGGGGTCGGGGGCGCCGGGGGGGGCCCGGGGGGGGGGCTGGGGGGGCCCCGGCCCAGGGCGGAGCTGAGGTACTGCCGGACCTGCTGCCGCTGCGCCGCCCGCAGGTGGTACCGCGTGGGGTTCTCCAGGTGGGTCTGCACCTGGGGGCGCCGGGCAGGGGTCGGGGGGACCCCGCACCCTCCTTCCCCAGCCCCGCCTCCCACACCCCGGCCCCAGCCCCCCCCCGACCCCAGAGCCCCCCCCCCCCATATCCCCCGGCCCAGGGCCCCCATCCCCTCCCTGCCCCCCAGTCCCCCCCCGGCCCCAGAGCCCCCCATATCCCCCGGCCCAGGGCCCCCATCCCCTCCCTGCCCCCCAGTCCCCCCCCGGCCCCAGAGCCCCCCGTATCCCCCTGCCCAGGGCCCCCCTCCCCTCCCTGCCCCCCAGTCCCCCCCGAGCCCTAGACCCCCCCATGCCCCCCCCAACCCAGACACCCTCCTTTCACACTCCCCCTCCCCCCTGTCCCCACCCCTCTCCCACGGGGCCTCACCTTGAGCACCTCGGGGGGCACGTGAGGGGGCGCCCGGGGCGGGGGGGCACCAACCGCAATGGCAGGGGAGGGGGTGCCGGGGGTGCCGGGGGCCGGGGGGGGCCCAGGGGGGCCCCTCCTCTCCCTCTGCTCCTGCTCCTGCGCCTGCGCCCGCATCAGCTGCTGCCGCAGCAGCACCCGCGAGGAGGGGGGCGCGGCGGGGGGGGCTGCCATGGCCGCCGAGGGGGCCGGCCCCGAGCTGCGGAGGGGAGGGGGTTAATGGGGGAAAGCGGGGGGGGGGGGGGGTGGGGCTGGGGGGGGGATGTGGGGCCGGGGGGGTCACAGGTACCTGTGGGGGAGGGGCTGGCTCTTCAGGCAGTAGAAGGTGCTGGGGGTGTCGGCAGGGGTCCCAGGGGGGTCTCCGGGGGGGTCACTGGGGGGGTCACTGGGGGTATCCCCGGGGGTGCCCCCCCCCGCCGGCTCCCACTCGATGTCGGCCACAATCCCCGATTCGGGCAGCACCGAGCTCAGGCTGTGCCGGGGTGGGGGGGGGCTCCCATCGGCCCCACACCCCCCCACAGACCCACCCCCCCCCACAGACCCCCCTGGCCCCCCCCCCCCCAGCCCCCTATCCCCCCCCAGCCCCACACCCCCCCCAGACCCACACCCCCCCCGGCCCTTCAGCCGCCCACAGCTCCCCCTGAGACCCCCCCCACAGCCCCCCACCCCTTCTCAGATCCCCTGAGACCCCCCCAACCCCCTTGGAACCCCCCCAAAATCCCTCCCATCCCCCCTGCGTTCCCCCAGATCCCTCCTGGCCCCTCCCAGGCACCCTCAGAACCCCCCTGCGCCCCCTCCCCAGGCTCTCCGGACTCCCCAGCCCCTCTGCGCCCCCCCGGGCGCCCCCTCACCTGAGCAGCCGCACGGTGTCGGGGGCGCTGGGCCCCTCCAGCAGGACGTAAACCGTGGGGCAGCCGGGGGGCGGCGCGGGGTGGGGGCCGGGGGGCGCGGGGGCCCCCTCAGCCGCCCCACGGGACATCGCCGCCCCCCCCGCCCCCCCGGCACCACTCAGGGGCTCCCTATGGGGCTGGGGGGGCCCTATGGGGCTGGGGGGGCCCTGCGGGGCTGGGGGGGCCCTATGGGTGGGGGGGTTCCCCGTGGGGCTGGGGGGTCCTGGGGGGGTCCCGGTGCCCCGAGCGGGGGCTGTGGGGCCGGGGCAGGAAGTGCTGTGCGATGGGGGGAGGGGGAACTGCCAGGAAGTGACATCACAGGGTGGGGGTGGGGGGGAAGCAGGGGGGACCCCGACACCCGCCGGACGCCTGGGTCCCCGGGAAGGCCCCGCTCCCCGCCCACGCAGCCCGGTCCCTGCGGGGGAGCCGGACCCCCCCGTGCCCAGAGGCCCCGGGGGTCCCCGGAGGTGGCGGGGGGGCTGTGGGGTGACCCCCACCCCAACGCCCCGGTCCCACCCAGCCCCCCCGGCCACGCCGCCCCCCGCAGCAGCCCCCGCCGGGTGAAGGTAAGGGCGTGGGGGGCTGCCCCGGGGCATTATGGGAAATGGGGGGGGGCTGGAGCCCCCCGGGGGTCCCCGGTGTCCGAGCCCCGTCCCCCCCACGCACCGTGGGGTTTGGGGGGCTGAGCTGGGCGCGGACGCCCACGTCCCTCGTGTAGGGGAGGGGGCCCCGAACGGCCGGGTCCCTCTGGGGACGGGGGGACCCCGCGATGCCATGGGGACCCCCCCAGTGTCGGAGGAAGGGGGGCCCAGGTCGTGGGGGAGGGGCTGGGCAGGCGGAAGCGGGAGGAGGAGCTGGGAAGTGGGGTCGGGGTGGGAGGTGAGGGGGGGACAGGGCCCCCCACGCCTGGGCTGACGGCTCCCCGCAGCGCCCGGGGCCCATGGGTGCCGGCCCCACGCCCGCCCGAGATGGAGGTGAGGGGCCACATCATCCCCCCCGGCTCCTACAGCCCGGCAGGTACGGTGACCTTTGACCTCTGACCCCTGACCCTGCCCTGACACATCTCCTCCTCCCCCCTGTGCTGTCTGACACCCCCCCCCCCCCCCCCCGTGCTCCTGAATTCTGTCCCCCCGACCCCCTGGTGCCCCTGACCTCTGACCCCTGGTGCCCCCCAACCTCTGAGCCTTAATGCCCCCCGACCCCTTGGTGCCCCCTGACCCCTTGGTGCCCCCTGGTGACCCCAAACCTCTGCCCCCCTGGTGCCCCCCGACCCCTGGTGCCCCTCGACCTCTTCCCCCCCCGTGCCCTCTGACCTCTGCCCCCTGAACCCCACCCCGCTACCCCCGAACCTCTGCCCCTGGTGAGCCCTGGTGCCCCTCGACCTCTGCCCCCCGACCTCACCCCCGGTGCCCCCCGACCTCTGCCCGGCGCAGGGGGGCCGGGGGGGCGGCTGCAGGAGCTGCGGGAGCGGCAGCGGGGGCTGCGCCAGGCCCTGGGGCTGCGCCTGCGGGAGCTGCGGCGCCTCTGCCTGCAGGAGGCCGTGAGTCACCCCTGACCCCTGACCCCTGACCCGCACCCCTCTTCCCCCTCCCCCCAGGGACCCCCACCCTCAGCACACCCGGAGTCACCCCTGACCTCTGACCCCCGGGGTGTCCCCCCCATCCCCAGCTCCCTGCTCCCCCTACCCAGCCCCCCCCAGGGCCCCTCGGGACCCCCCCAGACCCCTCTGCCCCCTCCCCCCCGCCCCCCGGACCTCCATGGACCCCCCCAGCCCCCCGGGCCCCCATCGCCCCCCGCTGTGCGCAGGAGCTGACGGGGAAGCTGCCCCCCGAGTACCCCCTGGAGCCCGGAGAGAGGCCGCAGCCCCCCCCGCGCCGCCGCAGCGGGGTCCCCCCCCGCGGGCCCCTCCCTGAGGTAGGCGAGGGGGGCCCGGGGTGGAGGAATGGGGGGCCGGGGGGGGAGGGAGGCCAGAAACGTCCTGCCCACCCCGCCGGGGTCCCCGTCTGCACGCCGGCAGCGCCCCCACACCGCACACCGTGTGTCCCACGGCGGCCGCCGTACCGCGTCTGTCCCCTCGCGGCTCCCGTACCACAATGGCGGCCCCCTCGAACCTCCTAATGGCGGCCGCCTGTAGGCCCATGGCGGCCTCCCTGTCACTATGGCAGCCCCCGTGCCCTCTGTGTCCCCTCGCGGCTCCCGTACCCCAATGGCGGCGCCCGTGGGTCCGGTAGCGGCCCTCATGTCACTGTGGCGGCCCCCGTCCCCTGGCCGTCCCCTCGCGGCCCCCGGTGCCCCCACGGCCGCCCCCGTGCCCCGCGCGTCCCCCTGCGGCTGCCGTGGGGCGGCCCCGCCGTGCCCGGTGCCGGTCCCCGCAGGCGGCGCGCGCGGCCCGGCGGGAGGTGGCGGTGCAGCTGCAGGTGGTGGAGGCCGCGCGGCGCATGGCGACCGCCCCGGGGCTGCCCCCCGAGCAGCGCCGCCGCCGCCAGCGCCTCCAGGCCGAGGCGGCCCAACGGCTGCGGCAGCTCCGCGCTCAGCTCGGCCCCGGCGCGCACGGTCAGCACCGGGGGGTCCCCGGGGAGGGGGTGTCCCCGGAGCAGGGCGGGAGGGGGAGGGTCCCCAGAGCAGTGGGGGAGTTGGGGGGGGTCCCCAGAGCAGCGGGGGTGCCCAGAGCAGTGGGGGGGGTCCCCAGAGCAGCGGGGGAGTTGGGGGGGGTCCCCAGAGCAGCGGGGGTGCCCAGAGCAGTGGGGGGGGTCCCCAGAGCAGCGGGTCCCTCTGGGGGCGCCTGTCCCGGGCAGGGCGGCCGAGGCCCCACGTGCGGTGGTCCCCAGTCTGGGGGGGGAAGGGGGGCACGTTTGGGGTCCCCAGTTGCGCTGATCCCCCCCGCTCCGTGCTCCCCAGATGAGAACGGGTCCCTCTGCGACCTCCCTGCGCTGGAGAACGGTGGGTGCCGACCCCCCCTCCCCGAGACCCCCCTGCACCCCCTCCCCTCGGGGGACACCCCCCCGAGCCCCATGCCGTGTCCCCCCCCCAGGGGCGCTGCCGGGGCTGCCCCACCCAAAGCTCCCCCCGAGCGCGGCCGGACGCCCCTCGCCGCCCCGCGCCGCCCCGGGCAGCCCGGACCACCGCCCCCCCTGGGGCCCCGACACCGCCGGGGGGGGCCCCGGCCGCCGCAGCTCCCTCGCCAGCCCCGCCAGGTGCGTACCCCCCCCCCCCGCGCCCCGACACCCCGGAGGGGCCCCCACCCCCTGACGGTGCCGTGCCCCCCCCAGCCCCGTGCGGACCCTCCCCCGCAGCGCCTCCAGCTTCGAGGGGCGCAGCGTCCCCGCCACCCCCGTCCTGGCACGCAGCCCCCGCGCGCCCCCGCTCTGCCGGTGAGTGGGGGGGCACCGGGGGTGCCATGGGAGCTCCTGGGGGGAAATTGGGGGTGCAGGGGGCAATCAGAGGAGGTGGGGAGCAAAGGGGGGGTGCAGAGGGGCATTAGGGGTGCACTGGGGGGGAGGGGGGGGCTGCAGGGGGGAATGGGGGGCACTGGGGATCTGCAGGGGGGGCACAGGGGGCCGTTGTGGGGAGAAGGGGGGTGCAGAGGGGCTTTGGGGACCCCCAGCCCCTCCCTCTCACCCCTCGTCCTCCCCCAGCCCCGAGGCCCCGGGGCTGCCCCCCCGGCCCTGGTCAGGCAGCCAGGACTCGCAGCTGGGGGGGGCCCCCGGCGCCCGGCCCCCCGGCACTGGCCCCCCGCACCCGCCGCAGCAACAGCTCCGAGGCTTTGATCGACTGGGGGGGCCCCCCCGACATCGCCCCCGAGGCCGCCCGGGGCCGGGGGGGCCCCCCCTCGGCCGAGCAGCGCCGCAGCCAGAAGTGGTTGGCGCTGGAGGGGCTGCGGGACTGGTACCTGCGGCACACGGGGACCCCCCCGGGCCCCCCCGGGCCCCGCCTGCCGCCCCCCGGCCCCGCGTGGGCCCCCCGACGCCGGGACCCCCCCGGGCTGCCCCACTCGCTCAGCTACGCCGGGGCCCTGGCGCCCAGGTACGGGGCCCCCCGGGGGTACCGCACCCCCCTCTTCTAGGGGGTGTTGGGGGGCACGGTGTGAACCCCTCCCCTGTCCTGCCAGGGAGGCTGAGAGCCCTGGGGCCCCCCCGTCCATTGGGGACCCCCCATCCTTGGGGACCCCTCTGTCCTTGGGGACCCCCCCGTCCATTGGGGACCCCCCCGTCCTTGGGGACCCCCCCGTCCTTGGGGGACCCTCATCCTCTAGGGACTCCTCTGTCTTTTGGGGACCCCCCCTCCACTGGGGACCCCTCGCATCTCACAGAGCTCTTGGGGGGGTCACCCCAAATGTGCCCCCTTTGGGCCCCCCCAAAACCCCCCTGCTTCAGCCCCACCCTACAGGGAACCCCCAAAGTGCCTCTGTTTGGGGTCCCCTCACATTTGGGGTCTCCCGGGGGGGTCCCCTCTCCAATTTCCTTCTGCTCTGGTCCCCCCCCAGTGGCCCCGCACCTTTCAGGGGGGATCTCTCGTCTCCCCCCTCTTTTTTTCCGTCTTTTCTTTCCTTTTCTGGATTCAGGGGGGGATGTGGGTGTGGGGGGGACCCCATCTCCAGGGTGGGGGGAGGGCCAGCGGGGGGGGGGGGGGGAGGCTGTGTTTGGGGGGGCTAATTCTTGTTTCTCTTCTCTTTTTTCTGTTTTCCTTTTTTTGTGTGTTCTTTCTCTCTTCTTCTTTCCTTTATTTTCTCTGTATTTCCCCGTTTTGACACTTTTCTGCTCACCCCTTCCCCTTCCCCCTCCCCCCAGGGCCTCGGGGGACCCCCCCCCGGCCGCCCCCCCTCCCACCACAGACCCCCAGCCCCCCGGCACCCTGGTGTGACCCCCACGCCCGAGGGGGGCGTCCGTGTCCCCCCCCCCCCCAAATCACTCCACGGCCCCCCCGTGCGTGGGGAGGGGTCCCCAGACTGGGGGGGGGGTGTCCCCTGCGGGCGCTCCTGGTGAGCGGATGGTTTTGGGGCCCCCTCGGGAGTGGGGGTCTGGGGGGGGCACACGCGGGTTCAATACAGGGACTGCACCCCCCCGCCTCGCCTGGCTCCTTTTTGGGTGGAAACGGCGCCAGTTTGGGGTTCCTCCCTGCCCCCGTAGCTCCTGAACGGCCTGGGAGGGGGAGGGGCCCCTACGCGCTCTTGGGGTCCCCTTGTGCGTCCTGGGGGGCTCTGGGCGGTACCCGTGGGGTTTTGGGAGGGGTTTGCTCGGTCCTCGAAGATCTGGGGGTGTCCGTGTGTCCCTGGGGGTCCGTGTGTCCCTGGGGTGTCCGTGTGTCCCTGGGGGTGTCTGTGTGTCCCTGGGGTGTCTGTGTGTCCTTGGGGTGTCTGTGTGTCCCGGGGGTGTCCGTGTGTCCTTGGGGGTGTCTGTGTGTCATTGGGGTGTCCGTGTGTGTCCCTGGGGTTGCACAGCCCAGAGGAGCCCACGTGCCCCTGTGTGTTTTGGGGTTCCACACAGCTGCTCTGTACAGCCGGGGTCCCCGTGGTGCCGCCCACTGCGGCCGTAAGCCACGCCCACTGCGGCCGTAAGCCACGCCCACCGGGAGCGAGGCCACGCCCACTAAGAGTGAGATCACTCCCACTAGGGGTGAGGCCACGCCCACTGGGGAGGCCACGCCCACTAGCGTGAGGCCACGCCTACTAAGAGATCGCTCCCACTAGGAGTGAGGCCACGCCCACTGGGAGCGAGGCCACGCCTCCCGGAGAGCGTCCTGCCGCCGCCGAAGCCCCGCCCCCGCAGCGAGGCTCCGCCCCTGGCTCCACATCTCCCCAGCAGCGGGGATGGCCAATCGGCGGGCACAGGCGGGGCGCGGGGCGCGCTCCCATTGGCCGCCTGGGCGGGGCGCGCTCCCATTGGCTGTCGGGGCGGGGCGCGCTCCCATTGGCTGTCGGGGCGGGGCGCGCTCCCTTTGGCGGCGCGGGCGGGGCGCGGCGGAGAGACCGGCGCGGCGCGGCTGAGGTGAGGGCACGGCGGCAGCGCACGGGGGCCCTGGCCCGTGCGGGGGGCAGAGGCGGCACCAGGGGGATCTGTGGCTCGTCCGGTACCGGGGGGCCGCGGGGGGGCAGGGGCGAGCCGTCCGCTGCGGGGCCCTGGGGGCGGTCGGATCCCCCGCCCTCACCCTCCCTCCGCCTTCCCTCCACAGCGCAGCAGTGACCGTAGCGGCGTTGCCATGGCGACGACGGCGCACCCCTATTGGCCGCGCTCGCTGCCGTTGCCGGGTTACGTGGCCAGCGCGCGCCCCGGCTGGCAGTGCGCAGGCGCGGTGGCGGCGGCGGGGGCGGGGCTGCTGGCGCTGGGCTGGGTGATGGGCGGGGCCTCCCGAAGCCCCGCCCGCCGCCTGGCGCTGGGCTGGTTCCTGACGTGCGCGGGGGTTCACGGGATACTGGAGGGCTACTTCAGCCTCCGGCACCGGGAGCTGCCCGCCGCCACCGGGCTGCTGGCTGATGTCTGTGAGCACCGGGCCGGGACGGCGGGGGCGAGGGGCACGGGGGTCCCTGGGGAGGGACGGTGGCCCGGAGGGGGGTGCTGGGGATCAGCGGGCCCTGAAGGGAAAAAGGGGGTCCCTGGGCACCTGGGATGGGGGTCACCTGGGTGTCGGGGGGCCGTGGGGCGAGGCTGACGGTCCCCTGGATGGGATGTGTGGGGGGCACCTGCCTGCCCCAGACACCGGGGTCCCCCCGCTAACCCCGCGCCGCCTGCAGGGAAGGAGTACGCCAAAGCCGACAGCCGCTACATGACGTGAGTCGGGGGCGTGGGCGGGAGGGGGTGTCGGGGGGACCCTGGTGTCTGGCTGATCCCGCTGCGTGTCCCCCTCCTCCTTCAGGAGCGATGACTTCACGGTTGCCATGGAGACAGTGACAGCCTGGGCCTGGGGTCCCCTCAGCTTCCTCACATTCCTCGCCTTCCTGCGCCGCCACCCGACCCGCTACGTCCTGCAGCTCCTCGTCTCCCTCGGTATGCCCGGGACCCCCGCACGCCCACGGGACGGGGTGAGGGGGGCTGCCCGCGTCCCCATCGCTGCCCAGCCCTCCCTGATGGCGTCTCCCTTCCCGTGCTCAGGGCAGCTCTACGGGGACGTGCTCTACTTCGCTACAGAGGCGCGGGCCGGCTGGACCCACAGTGACCCCCGGCCCTTCTACTTCTGGGGCTACTTCGTGGGGTTGAACGGGCTGTGGGTGCTGGTGCCCGGCGCCCTCCTGGTCGATGCGTGCCACCACCTGGCTGCTGCCCAGCGCGCCCTCGACCGCCCCCGCCACAAGGCCCACTGAGCCCGGACACCTCCGCAGTGCCCAGATGCCGCAGTCCCGGCTGGGAGCCCCCTCCTCCACTGAGGGGCCTCCTCAGCCAGTTCGGGGGTCCCCGAGCCCACTGCCGATGGATTCCGCACCGACCTGGATACTGGGGCCACCTCGGGGTGGTGCTGGGGTTGGGTTCGTGCCCCCCAGGCACCCAAACGCTCGGGGACAGTGGCCCCAAGGCCTGGGAGGGGAAGGGAGGGGCGGTGCAGCCCCGTTACCAGCGGCATGCGATGGATTTTAATAAAGGACGATGGATTTTAATAAAGGACCCGGAAATGGAGCTGTGCCAGTGCCGGGGGGGGCGAGGGCCCCCGAGTTCGGTCCCCCCGGAGGGAGGGGATGAGGAGGGGGCGTGGTGTGCTGGAGATTGACAGCTGGTGGGTGGGGCCACGGGAGGGGGCGTGGCCACGCGCCTCTGCGGCTCCTCAGCCAATGGGGAATTGGGTCGCTCGCCGCGGCCAATGAGGGCGGGGTGGGCGGGGTGAGGCTCTCGCTGCTCTCGCCCGCCCCAGCGTTGAAGCGGGACAGGTCCTCAGCAGCCAATTAGCGCCCGCCCTCAGTTCCCCCCTTCCCCCCGCGGCCCAATCAGCGCCTGCTCCTTCGGCGGCCTGGCCTCGCCGCCCAATCAGGGCCTTGCTCTGACTGCCGCCTCCCGCGCCCGTTCGCCCGCCGCCCAATCAGAGCCCGCTCCTTGCGTGGCCCCGCCTCCCCGCCAGCGCGCGCTCCCTCCCGCCTGCGCCCCGCCCCCTCCGCGACCTCGCCCCGCCCCCTGCCCAATCAGCGCGCGGCCGCGCGGTCGCCGGGGCGACGCCGGTCCCGCCTCCTCCCCCTCCCTCCCTCCTGCCGGCCTCCGTGTGGGCGGGACTTCCGCTCCGGCCGCCGGCCAATGGGAGCGCGGCACAGGCGCCGCCGGCCAATGGGGGCGCGGGCGGCGGGCGAGGCGGAAGCGCGGCGCTGGGGTCAGAGGGCAGCGCTGTTGATGTTGACACGGGCCCGGCGGCGGCAGCGCCCCCGCCCGCGCTCTGCGGCCCAACAGCTCCGGCCTCGCCGCCGCGCCCGCGGGGGGGCCTGGGTGAGGCCCCCCCGGCTCCGCAGGGCCCGCGGGTAGCGGCAGCGTCTCCCGTCCCTGGGGCCCCTGCGGCCCGGCAGGGCCTCCTGGTCCTCTCTCCCGGTGTCCCCCCATGCGCGCCCCGCCATGACGATCCTCCCGAAGAAGAAGCCGGTACCGGCGCCCGATGGTGACGCCGACTCGGGCCCGGATGGCGGCCCCGAGCGCGGCGCGGACACCGGCCCCGAGCGCGGCCCCGGCGGCGTGGGCGAGCCCGGCGGCCCCGGTGGTGTTGGAGGGCCGCGGCCTAGGGCTTCGCCGCCGCCGCCGCTGCGGGGCTGGGCCGGGCTGCCCGCCGCCGGCTCTCCCCCGCCCGCCGGTCCCGGCGGCCCCGGTGGCGGCGGGCCTGGCGCGGCGGACGGGCCCGGGTCGCTGCTGGGGCTGGAGGCGGCGGCGCTGGGCCTGCCCGAGCCCCGCGGGCCTGGCGGCGGCGGCGGCGGAGGCGGCCCCGGACACAGCAAGCGGCGGCGGCGCGGCGGGGCCGGGCCCAGCGGCGGTCCCGGTGGCGGCGGCCCCGGCTGCGGCGGCCCCGGGGGACTGGGGCTGGGGGGCTGGGGCTGGGGATGGGCCCCGGCGGCAGCCCCGGCCCCGACGAGGCGGGAGGCGGTTACAACAGCGAGGACGAGTACGAGGCCGGGCGGGTGGAGATGGACCCGGCCACGGCCGAGCAGGTGCGGGGACCGGCGGGGCCGGGGCTGGGGGGGCGGTGCTGGAACGAGGGACACCTGGGGGGGCTTGGAGCAGGGTGGGAGGGGCGGGGGGACCCTGGGACGGGGGGGACTTCGGGATCGGGGAGCCCTGAGGTGCGGGGGGGAAGGTTTAGGGTCCCTGCGTCGTCGCCCCCTCGGTTGCTCGTGTCACACGAGGGGTTTGTCCCCATCGTCCGACCCCCGAGGTCCCGGGGGCCCCCCGTGCCCCCCGTGTGCGGGTGCCGACCCGCGGTGTCTCCAGCAGGAGCACCGGTTCGAGAAGGCGCTGCGGGAG
>JAQJZH010000075.1:0-19754 GCA_028020825.1 Podargus strigoides | reverse complement strand
CTGGAGACACGGGACACCCCCAAATTGGACTCATGGGACACCCCCTCATTGAACTCAAGGGGCACCCCCATACCAGAGACATGGGGCACCCCCACACTGGGACCCTGGGACACCCCACATTGGACTCATGGGACACCCCCACATTGAAGACATGGGACACCCCCATGGGGCACCCCAAGACTGGAGAGATGGGGCACCCCCCCCATTAGGACCCTGGGACACCCCCACACTGGGACTAATGGGGCACCCCCACATTGGAGACATGGGGACCCCAAAATTGGACTCATGGGACACCCCCACATTGGATACAAAGGGCACCCCAACACTGGAGACATGGAGCACCCCCACACTGGGACCCTGGGACACCCCCACATTGGAGACATGGGGCACCCCAACACTGGAGACATGGAGCACCCCCAAATTGGACTCATGGGACACCCCCACTCTGGACTCATGGAGCACCCCAACACCAGAGACATGGGACACCCCCACACTGGGACCCTGGGACACCCCCACATTGGATACATGGGCACCCCAACACTGGAGACATGGAGCACCCCTATGGGGCACCCCAACACTGGAGACATGGGGCATCCCCACACTGGGACTAATGGGGCACCCCCATACCAGAGACATGGGGCACCCCCACTCTGGGACCCTGGGGCACCCCAACATTGGACTCATGGGGGGGATGGAGCCCTCTCGTTGCCATGGCGATTGCTAAAGGATGCTTACAGCTCAGCCCAGTACAGCCCAATACTGCCCAGTACAGCCCAGTACCACCCAGTATAGCCCAGTACAGCCCAGTGGGATGGGGGTGTGCTGTGTGTGTAACCCCCCCCTGCTCATGCAGCCCTCTCAAACGGGTGGAAATATTTATTTTCAGCGTTTTTTCTCCCAAAACGTGCTGTAATTAACGCAATAAACCGCTCAGCTCCATTTCAGATGATTTTGCACCAAAAAAACCCCCAGCGTTCCTTTGGTTTCTCGGGGGGCGTTTCCCCCCTCCCTTCCCCGTGTGTTTTTGTGCCATTTCATGGGATTTAGATAAAATTGGGGGGGGGGGTACCCCAGGTAAGGGGTGAGGGATGAGGGGTTCCTCCAGGGGGGGGTGGGGGTGGGGGTGGGGGGGGCAGTGGTGGGCAAGGGGGGGCCTGGTGGTGGGAGCCCCAAAGCTTGGAGGTCTGAGATGTGTAAATATGTAAATATATAAATATATAAATAAAATATATAAATATTTAAACATATAAATATTTGAATATATTAATATATAAATATATGAATTTATATGTAAATAGATACTTATATAAATATATAAATATTTGAATATACAAATAAAAATTTAAATATTTAAGTATATGAATATATAAATATGTAAATATATGAATATATATGGCCTGAGCTGTATAAATATATAAATATAAATATATAATGAGTATCTATGGCCTGATCTATATAAATATGATATATAAATATATAATGAATATATATGGCCCAGTCTATATAAATATAATAGATAAATATATAATGAATATCCATAGCCCAATCTATATATATAAAATATATAATATGTATTGAGTATATAAGGCCTGGTCTATACACCTATAATATAGATATAATGAATATATGTGGCCTGATCTCTATAAATATATAAATATATCTATGGCCTGATCTCTATAAATAATATATATAAATGTATAGTGAATATAAATATATAATGAATATATATGGCCCAATATATATATATATATATATATATATATATATATATATATATATATAAAATGAATATCTATGGCCTAATCTATATAAATATATAATGAATGTATATGGCCCGATCTATATAAATATAATATATAAATATATAATGAATATCTATGGCCCAATCTATATAAATATATAATGAATATCTATGGGCTGATCTATACACCTATAATATATAAATATATAATGAGTATCTGTATCTCAATCTATATATAGTTAATATATAATATATATTGAGTATATAAGGCCTGATGTATACATATATACATATAATGAATATATGTGGCCTAATCTCTATAAATATAATATATAAATATATAATGAATATATATGGGCTGATCTATATAAATAATATATATAAATGTATAATGAATATAAATATATAATGAATAAATATGGCCTGATCTATATACCTATAATATATAAATATATAATGAATATCTATGGCCTGATCTATATAAAAATATAAATATATAATGAATGTGTAAGGCCTGATCCATATAAATAATGTATGTAAATGTATAGTGAATATAAATATAGAATGAATAAATATGGCCCAATCTATATAAATATAATAGATAAATATATAATGGATATCTATGGCCTGAGCTATACAAATAATATATATAAATATATAATGAATATGTATGACCTCATCTATACACCTATAATATATAAATATATAATGACTATCTGTATCCCAATCTCTATATTTAATATATAATATATATTGAGTATATATGGCCTGATCTATACACCTATAATATAGATATAATGAATATATGTGGCCTAAATTCTATAAATATATAAATATAGAATGAATATATATGGCCTGATCTATATAAATAATATATATAAATGTATAATGAATATATATGGGCTGATCTCTATAAATAATATATATAAATGTATAGTGAATATAAATATATAGTGAATATATATGGGCTGATCTCTATAAATAATATATATAAATGTATAATGAATATATATGGCCTGATCTGTATAAATAATATATATAAATGTATAGTGAATATAAATATATAGTGAATATATATGGGCTGATCTCTATAAATAATATATATAAATGTATAGTGAATATAAATATATAATGAATATATATGGCCCAATCTATATAAATATAATAAAAATATGTAATGAATATCTATGGCCTGAGCTATATACCTATAATATATAAATATATAAGGAATATATATGGCCTAATCTATATAAATATGATATATAAATATATAATGAATGTATATGGCCTGATGTATATAAATATATAAATATATAATGAGTATATGAGGCCTAATCTCTATAAATATAATAGATAAATATATAATAAACATATATAGCCTGCTGTCTATACCTATAATATACAAATATAGAATGAACATAAATATATAATGACTATTTATGGCCTGATCTCTATAAATAATATATATAAATGTATAATTAATATAAATATATAATGAATATATGCGGCCTGGTCTGTATACCTGTAATATTTAAATATATATGGCCTGAGCTATATAAATATGATATTAAAATGTATAATAAATGTATATTGCCTGCTCTAGATAAATATATTAATTTATAATGAATATTTATGGCCTGATGTATATAAATATATATAAATATATATAAATATACAATGAATATCAATGGCCTGGCCTATATACCTATAAAAAATAAACAAATATACACATGGCCTATAAAATAACGACCATATATGGCCTTCTCTGTATAAATCTGTACCAAACCCGGCCACATTTCCCTGGAAAAACTTCATTTTTGTGTAAAATAACGCGATATTGGTTGTTTTTCTAATTACCTTGCGCTGCTGGCGCGGCGTGACGGCATTAAAACGCAGGGAAATGTACAAAAAAACCGCCAAATATCCCGCGTGATGCTCTCTGGGAACGTCTTATGTCGCGACAGGGGCGATATGAGGCGATATGACGAGATATTAAATGAAAATAAAACTCGTTAAGCCTGTAATGGAGGCCCTGCAGGCCTCCCAGCATGCACTGCGAGCGCCAGGCCGCGGCTCCCGCCTACAACTCCCAGCATGCATCGCGGCCAAAGCCCGCCCGGCCCCGCTGACTAAAATGGCGGATGGGGGTTGAAACTACAACTCCCATCACGCCCCGCGAAAGGACCCGGATGTGCCACAGCGCCCCCTCCTGGGCTCCCCCCTCCCTTCCCTGGTGGCGCGTGCGCAGTGCGACGCCGCGGCAGGCCGTAAGGTCCTTAAAGGGGTGTGGTGAGGCCTCCAGCGTGGATTTTAAGGTGAAAAACCGCAAATTTGAGGTAATTGAAAACCCTTAAAGCGCAACACAGCTTCAGCAGTTCGTTAACATTTTATTTGCATTTTACATCGTTATTTTTTTTTTAATTACATTCGCCGTTACTTCGCTTTTAAAGTGCTGAAAAAAACCGCGGTTTTAAAAAAAAAAAAAAAAAAAAAAAGAGTTATTATTTTTATATTTCTTTAAATGTAAATTTTAAGTTTTGGGGTTTTCTTAAAAAATAGACATTTTTTTGGGGGGGGGGGACGGAACGGTTCATTTTGTTCATTTCCCCCCCCCCCCCTCCCATTTTCATATAAATCATAAATTTTATACACAAATCGCTAACATAAAAATGCTTTTAAAAACTTAAAAATCTATATGGGGGTCATTAAAGTGAAACCCGACCCGTTTTTTGAGGGAAAATCTTGTAAAAATGGGGCATTTCTGTGGAGAGTGATGGCGTTACCTTCCAGGACCTGAAGCCCCTCAGGCTGAGTTAATGGGGGGGGGGGGGGGGGGGGCGTAAAAAAAACCCATTTTAATAAAATTTCAGCGCCGCCAAGAAAGCCAAAAATAACCAAAAATTACAAAAAAAAAGTTGTTAAAACGGAAGGAAAAAAAAAAATCCTCAAATTCCATCGTTTCGCCCCAAAAAAACAGGCTGAAAATATGAGGGGAAAACAGGCAAAAATGGGCAAGATTATCAAAAATAGCGCGCTAAGAAATGGAAGCTCGCAGCGGTTGATGCTCCCCTCCCCCATCCCCCCCATCCCCCACCCCCCAAAATGTATGTACAGCGTTGGGGGAGGGGCATTTCCTTGGGGGGGGGGGGGGAAGGGGGCGGGGGGGGGGGGGGAAATCCCACCCCCCACCCCCACCCCCATGGGGGACCCCAAATCCCACCCCCCCCCCACCCCCACCCCCCCCCCATCCCACCCCACCCCCACCCCCCCACATGGGGACCCCAAATTCCACACACCCCCCCAATGGGGACCCCAAATTCCACCCCCCCCACAATGAGGACCCCAAATTCCACCCCCACCCCCCCCAATGAGGACCCCAAATTCCACCCCCATCCCCCCCATGGGGACCCCAAATTCCACCCCACCCAATAAGGACCCCAAATTCCACCCCACCCCCACATGGGGACACCAAATTCCACCCCACCCCCCCCATGGGGACCCCAAATTCCCCCCCCAATGAGGACCCCCAAATCCCACCCCACCCCCACATGGGGACCCTAAACCCCTTTTATCCCCCCCCCCCCCCCCCCCCCAAATAATGGGGGGGGTCCTACGTCCCCCCCCCCCCCCGCCACCACCGGACCCCCCCGAGATTTTTGGGGCGCCCCCCCTTCCTCGTCGCTCCCCGTCACCTCGTAGGAACCCCGGGATTTCGAGCCCATCCCCCCAAAAGTCCCGAATTTCCCTTTGCCCCCCTCCCCCTCTTCCTGGGGGGGGTCGGGGGGGCCCTCGCTGAACGAGGACGAGCGGCGCCGCCCTTTTTTGCCCTTAAAAAGGGAAAATTTGGGCATTTTGAGTTTGGATTTCTTGAGTCGGGCGTCTTCCAGCTCCGTTTCGCCGGGGGGGAGGGGTGGCGGGGGGGTGGCATCCCCCCCACCCCCACCCCCCCCCATGTCCCCACCCCCAGGGAACTCCACGTCCACCCCCACTTCGCGACTCTTCGTTTCGGGGTCGGAAAAGCCAAATTTGGGCATTCGGAGTTTGGGGAAGGAAACTTTGGCCGAGCCGCTCTCCGGTGGGGGGGGGCTGATGGTGACACCCCCACCCTCCACCACGATGACATCACCCCCACCTTTGACCTTCGACCCTTTGACGTTGACCCCCGACGCGGAACCTTTGAGCGCTGTTAAAGGGGGCGGGGCAATATGGCCGCCGACGTCCCCAACTGGGGGCTCCGCGTTGAGTTGGGGACCTTTGACCCCACCCCCGAGGTCAAGGTCACAGCGGACGTTTGGTCCCTTCACGGTGAGGTCAACGCCCGGTGACGCCGCGTGGACTTCGGGGACGCCGTTGAGGTCGCCGTGGCCTTCAAGGGTGACGCCATCATGGCGGTCACCCAAACTGGAGATGCCAAACTGGGGAGTTTAGTGGTTTTTTTTTTTTTTTTTTGTTTTTTTTTTTGGTATTTTTGACAGGACGGGAGTTTGATGGCGCCCCCCAAAATCTCCAAGGTGGCATCGGGTGGCACGCCGGCGTCGAGGTCTCCTTTCAATTTTGGGCCTTTCTGGTTTCCATCCCACCCAACGTTGGGGGCTTGGGGCGCTCCGAGGGCCACGTGACCCCCTCGAAGGTCCACGGTGGCCGCGGGGACGGTGACGCTTCCTTCCGTGGCGACATCCGACGTCACCGCCGTTTCCCCCAACCTCAGCGTTCCTTCGGGCCCTTCCAGTTCTCCTCCAGGACCTCCGACGTCAACGCGAGGTCCTTTCGCCTTCCAGTTGACCTCGGGCGTTGAGATGGACGGGACGGTGACATCGATGGCGCCTCCTTGGTCACCCTCCATCTTCACGTCCCCAACGTGACCACCGGTGACGTGGAACTTCGGTTTCTTCACCTCAACCGTTTCGACGTCCGCGTTGAGACTCAACCTTGAGGTTTCCACCCCGGCTGCTTCCATTTTTGGGCCGTCGCCCCTAAATCGATGAGATTTAAGGTCAAACTCCACATCCGGGAAGGAGATTTTCCCAAACATGGCTTTCTTCCCTTTGGGGGACTTCACCGTCGCGTCGCCTTTGACGGTGACATCGGGACCTCCCGCCGTCACCTCCACCTCCGGAGCTTTGACGTTGGCCTCCAAGTCCCCGCCGGCCGCGTTGACGTCGAACGTCCCCTTCCTGCCTTTCATTTTGGGGCCGCTCACGTGGATTTTGGGCATCTTGAACTTACTCTTCTTCCCCTTCCCAACGCCGTTGACGTCGGGCGACTCCGCGTTGAGTTCCACCTCAAGGAGATCCCCTTCCAACCCCAAGGCTTTGAGTTCTCCTCCCTTTGGGCTTTTCAGCCCGAACCCAAATTTGGACTTTTTAAACTTAGGAAGTTTCACGTTCGCTTCGGGACCTTCGATGGTCAGGTCAGGACATTCCGCTTCCACCTCAGGGCTTTTGAGGCCGAATTCGGGGCTTTTCACCTCGATTTCGGGTCCTTTCAGGGAACCTTCCACCTTTGGGGCCGAGACGTCAAAGCCTCCCTTCGTTTTGTGACCTTTCAAGTTCAAATCGATCTCAGGCATGGAGATTTTGGGGACGTTCACGTGCATTTCGGGCATTTTCACTTTCAGCCCTTTCACTTTACCTTCAGGACCTTCCACGGTCACATCCGGAACGTTGATATCGACTTTGGGTCCTGGAAGATCGACTTCTGTCTTTGGGAGGTTCACGTCTACGTCGGGTCCTTCTCCTTTAAAGCCAAATTTGGGCAGTTTCATCTTAGGCAACTTAATTTTTCCCTCCAGCCCATCAAGGTCAACCTCAGGACCCTCAACTTTGGGGCCTTTAATATCGATTTCAGGACCTTTCAGACCCCCTTCGAGCTTCGGGCCTTGAAGGTCAACGTCACCTTTCAGCCTCGGTCCTTTCAGGTTCAAGTCTATGTCTGGCATGGAGATCTGGGGGGTCTTGACGTGCACCTCGGGCATCTTGAACTTGGGGCCCTTGAGTTTCCCTTCCATGGTCACGTCGGGGGCCTCGATGTTTATTTTGGGGGTTTTCACGTCGATTTGAGGGGTTTTGAGGTCGCCTTCGAGCTCAGGTCCGGAAATATCGACGTCTCCTTTCAGTTGAGGCCCCTTGACGTCGAAGTCAACGTCGGGGAGGGAGACTTTGGGGGCCTTCACGTGCATCTCGGGCATCGTCAACTTGGGACCTTTGACTTTTCCATCCAGGTCTGGAGCCTCCACGTGGATGTTGGGGCCCGAAAGGTCAAGGTCACCCTTGGGGAGGGTCACATCCACCTCCACTCCCTCCCCCTTAAAGCCTGGCATGGAAAATTTGGGCATTTTGAACTTGGGGAGTTTGAACTTCCCCTCCGGACTCTCGACGTCGACGTCCGGGGCACCGATGTCCAACTTAGGAGCGGTGACATTGACCTCAGGACCCTTCAGGTCCAAGTCAGCTCCTGGGACCGACACCTCCACGTCTCCTTTCACCTTGGGGCCCTTCAGGTTGAGATCAAAGTCGGGCATGGAGATCTTGGGGGCCTTGATGTGCATCTCGGGCATCTTGAACTTGGGGCCCTTGATCTTCCCCTCGGGTCCTTCCAGCTCAACGTCAGGAAGGTCAACATCAACTTTGGGGCCTTTGAGGTCAATTCCAGGACCCTTGAGGTCACCTTCCAGCTTAGGAATGGACACATCCACATCTCCCTTCACTTTGGGGCCCTTCAAGTTCAAGTCAATGTCGGGCATGGAGATCTTGGGGGTCTTGATGTGCATCTCGGGCATCTTGAACTTGGGGCCCTTCACCTTCCCCTCAGGACCTTCAATGTCCAACTCTGGACCTTCAATGTCCACCTTGGGACCAGAAACATCCAGGTCTCCTTTGGGCAGGTTCAGCTCCACCTCTGGGCCTTCAGCCTTGAACCCCGGCACCCCAAACTTGGGCATCTTGAACTTGGGCAGTTTGAATTTCCCTTCTGCGCCGTGGATGTCAACATCAGGTCCCTCAATGTCAAGTTTGGGGCCCTTGATGTCCATGTCTGGACCCTTCAGGTCACCTTCCAGCTTGGGAAGGGAAACATCCACATCTCCCTTCACTTTGGGGCCTTTCAGGTTGAAGTCAACGTCGGGCATGGAGATCTTGGGGGCCTTGAAGTGCATCTCGGGCATCTTGAACTTGGGACCCTTCAGTTTCCCCTCTGGACCTTCCAGCTCCACATCAGGAAGGTCAACATCAACTTTGGGGCCCTTGATGTCAATGCTGGGACCCTTGAGGTCACCTTCTACCTTGGGAAGGGAAATGTCCACATCTCCCTTCACCTTGGGACCTTTCAGGTTCAAATCAAGATCAGGCATGGAGATCTTGGGGGCCTTGATGTGCATCTCGGGCATCTTGAACTTGGGGCCCTTCAGTTTCCCCTCTGGGCCTTCCAGCTCCACATCAGGAAGGTCAACATCAACTTTGGGGCCCTTGATGTCAACGTTGGGGCCTTGCAAATCTCCCTCAATTTTTGGAACAGAAATGTCCACGTCACCCTTGACTTTGGGGCCTTTCAGGTTGAGATCAAAGTCAGGCATGGAGATCTTGGGGGCTTTGAAGTGCATCTCGGGCATCTTGAACTTGGGGCCCTTGATCTTCCCTTCTGGGCCTTCGATTTGAACATCGGGGCCACTAAGATCCAACTCTGGGCCTTTAACATCAACTTTTGGCCCTTTCAGGTCACCTTCTACGCATGGCATGGCCACATCCACGTCCCCCTTCACTTTGGGGCCCTTCAAGTTCAAGTCAAAGTCGGGCATGGAGATCTTGGGGGCTTTGATGTGCATCTCGGGCATCTTGAACTTGGGGCCCTTCACCTTCCCTTCAGGTCCTTCCAGCTCAACGTCAGGAAGGTCAACATCAACTTTGGGGCCTTTGAGGTCAATTCCAGGACCCTTCAGGTCACCTTCCAGCTTAGGGACAGACACATCCACATCTCCCTTCACTTTGGGGCCCTTCAAGTTCAAGTCAATGTCGGGCATGGAGATCTTGGGGGTCTTGAAATGCATCTCGGGCATCTTGAACTTGGGGCCTTTCACCTTCCCCTCAGGACCTTCAACATCCAACTCTGGACCTTCAATGTCCACCTTGGGACCAGAAACATCCAGGTCTCCTTTGGGCAGGTTCAGCTCCACCTCTGGGCCTTCAGCCTTGAACCCTGGCACCCCAAACTTGGGCATCTTGAACTTGGGCAGTTTGAATTTCCCTTCTGGGCCGTGGAGGTCAACATCAGGTGCCTCAATGTCAAGTTTGGGGCCTTTGATGTCCAAGTCAGGACCCTTCAGGTCACCTTCCAGCTTGGGGACAGACACATCCACATCTCCCTTGATCTTGGGGCCCTTGAGATTGAAGTCAACGTCGGGCATGGAGATCTTGGGGGCCTTGAAGTGCATCTCAGGCATCTTGAACTTGGGACCTTTGAGCTTCCCCTCTGGTCCTTCCAGCTCAACATCAGGAAGCTCAACATCAACTTTGGGGCCTTTGATGTCCAACTCAGGACCCTTCAGGTCACCTTCCAGTTTTGGCACGTCGATGTCCACACCTCCTTTTCCCTTGGGGCCCTTCAGGTTGAAGTCAACATCAGGCATGGAGATGTTGGGACCTTTGATATTCATTTCGGGCAGGTGAAATTTGGGGCCTTTCACTTTCCCTTTGGGACCTTCAATGTCAAGGTCAGGGACCTCCACGGCCACGTTTGGTCCTTTCAGATGCAAATCTGGGGCCTTCAGGTCCACCTGGGGTAGGGAGAGGTCCACATCTCCCTTCACTTTGGGGCCCCTCAAGTTCAAGTCGATGTCAGGCATGGAGATCTTGGGTGCTTTGACGTTCACCTCGGGCATCTTCAACTGGGGACCCTTCACCTTCCCTTCTGGGCCTTCAATATCCAAACTGGGACCTTCAACGTCCAGTTTGGGACCTGAAAGGTTCACATCCACCTCCGGCCCTTCAACTTTCACCCCAGAAACACCAAATTTGGGCATTTTGAACTTGGGCATTTTGAGTTTCCCCTCGGGGCCGTGAACATCGACGTCAGGCGCCTCAACGTTGACCTTGGGACCTTTGATGTCCACCTCAGGACCTTTCAGTTCCCCTTCTAACTTGGGGCTGGAAAGATCTAACTCTCCTTTGAGTTTGTGCCCTTTCAGATTGAGCTCCACATCCGGCATCGACATTTTTGGGGAGGAAATACTCAAAAAAGGCATTTTAAATTTGGACCCTTTGGTTTTGGCCTGGACATCTACGTCTGGGCCTTGAACTTCAACTTTGGGGCCCGATAATTCAACCTCAGGTTTCTTCAATTTCAAATCCACGTCGGGGCTTTGTACTTTAGGACCGGAAAAGCCAAATTTGGGCAGTTTAAACCTAGATTTTTTGGATTTTCCGTCTAAATCGACCTTGGGTCCTTCAAGGTCAAGTTCAGGCCCTTTGAGGTCCACCTTAGGACCCTTCAGCTCAGCCTCAATTTTGGGGAGCGAAGCATCGAGGTCACCTTTCAGTTTGGGACCTTTCAAATTTAAGTCGATGTCCGGCATGGAGATTTTGGGGACATTCAAGTCCATTTCAGGCATTTTAAATTTAGGGCCCTTGAGTTTTCCTTCTGGGCCTTCAATGTCAAGGTCAGGAAGAGAAACATCAACCTTTGGGCCTGAAAGAGCAACGTCAGCTTGAGGAAGATTCACATCAATGTCTGGACCTTCTCCTTTCAACCCAGAAACCCCAAATTTGGGCATTTTGAACTTGGGCATTTTTATTTTACCTTCTGGGCCGTGGATGTCAACGTCTGGTGCCTCAATGTCAACTTTGGGGCCCTTGATGTCCACGTCAGGAGCCTTCAGGTCACCTTCCAGCTTGGGGACAGACACATCCACATCTCCCTTGATCTTGGGGCCCTTCAGATTGAAGTCAACGTCAGGCATGGAGATCTTGGGGGCCTTGAAGTGCATCTCGGGCATCTTGAACTTGGGGCCCTTGATCTTCCCCTCGGGTCCTTCCAGCTCAACATCAGGAAGGTCAACATCAACTTTGGGGCCTTTGATGTCAATGCTGGGGCCCTTCAGGTCACCTTCCACCTTCGGTACTGACACATCCACATCTCCCTTCACTTTGGGGCCCTTCAGATTGAAGTCAACATCAGGCATGGAGATCTTGGGGGCCTTGAAATGCATCTCAGGCATCTTGAACTTGGGGCCCTTCACCTTCCCATCAGGACCTTCAATGTCCAACTCTGGACCTTCAATGTCCACCCTGGGACCAGAAACATCCAGGTCTCCTTTGGGCAGGTTCAGCTCCACCTCTGGGCCTTCAGCCTTGAACCCCGGCACCCCAAACTTGGGCATCTTGAACTTGGGCAGTTTGAATTTCCCTTCTGGGCCGTGGATGTCAATGTCTGGTGCCTCAACATCAACCTTGGGGCCTTTGATGTCCAAGTCAGGACCCTTCAGGTCACCTTCCAGCTTAGGGACAGACACATCCACATCTCCCTTGATCTTGGGACCCTTCAGGTTGAAGTCAACGTCGGGCATGGAGATCTTGGGGGCCTTGAAGTGCATCTCGGGCATCTTGAACTTGGGGCCCTTCACCTTCGCTTCTGGGCCATCGATTTGAACATCTGGGCCACTAAGATCCAACTCTGGGCCTTTAACTTCAACTTTTGGCCCTTTCAGGTCACCTTCCACGCATGGCATGGCCACATCCACGTCCCCCTTCACTTTGGGGCCCTTCAAGTTCAAGTCAAAGTCGGGCATGGAGATCTTGGGGGCCTTGATGTGCATCTCAGGCATCTTGAACTTGGGGCCCTTCAGTTTTCCTTCTGGTCCTTCCAGCTCAACGTCAGGAAGGTCAACATTGACTTTGGGGCCTTTGATGTCCAGGTCAGGACCCTTCAGGTCACCTTCCACCCTTGGTACCGACACATCCACATCTCCCTTCACTTTGGGGCCCTTCAAGTTCAAGTCAATGTCGGGCATGGAGATCTTGGGGGCCTTGATGTGCATCTCGGGCATCTTGAACTTGGGGCCCTTCACCTTCCCCTCGGGACCTTCCAGCTCCACATCAGGAAGGTCAACATCAACTTTGGGGCCCTTGATGTCAATGTCTGGACCTTTCAAATCTCCCTCAATTTTTGGAACAGAAACATCCACGTCTCCCTTCACTTTGGGGCCCTTCAGGTTGAGATCAAAGTCAGGCATGGAGATCTTGGGGGCTTTGAAGTGCATCTCGGGCATCTTGAACTTGGGGCCCTTGATCTTCCCCTCTGGGACCTCAATATCCACATCAGGAGCTTCTATGTCCAGTTTAGGGCCTTTGATGTCCACTCCTGGCCCTTTCAGGTCACCTTCTAGTTTGGGGGCAGAAACATCAACGTCTCCCTTCAGCTTTGGACCTTTCAGGTTCAAATCAATGTCGGGCATGGAGATCTTGGGGGTCTTGAAGTGCATCTCGGGCATCTTGAACTTGGGGCCCTTCAGTTTCCCCTCAGGACCTTCCAGCTCAACGTCAGGAAGGTCAACATCAACTTTGGGGCCCTTTATGTCAATGCTGGGGCCCTTCAGGTCACCTTCCACCTTCGGTACTGACACATCCACGTCCCCCTTCACTTTGGGGCCCTTCAGATTGAAGTCAACATCAGGCATGGAGATCTTTGGGGCCTTGAAATGCATCTCGGGCATCTTGAACTTGGGGCCTTTCACCTTCCCTTCAGGACCTTCAATGTCCAACTCTGGACCTTCAATGTCCACCTTGGGACCAGAAACATCCAGGTCTCCTTTGGGCAGGTTCAGCTCCACCTCTGGGCCTTCAGCCTTGAACCCCGGCACCCCAAACTTGGGCATCTTGAACTTGGGCAGTTTGAATTTCCCTTCTGGGCCGTGGATGTCAACGTCTGGTGCCTCAATGTCAACCTTGGGACCTTTGATGTCCATGTCTGGACCCTTCAGGTCACCTTCCACCGTGGGGACAGACACATCCACATCTCCCTTGATCTTTGGGCCCTTCAGATTGAAGTCAACGTCAGGCATGGAGATCTTGGGGGCCTTGAAGTGCATCTCGGGCATCTTGAACTTGGGTCCTTTCCATTTTCCCTCAGGTCCTTCCAGCTCAGCATCAGGAAGGTCAACATCAACCTTGAGGCCCTTGATGTCAATGCTGGGGCCCTTCAGGTCACCTTCCACCTTCGGTACCGACACATTCACATCTCCCTTCACTTTGGGGCCCTTCAAGTTCAAGTCAATGTCGGGCATGGAGATCTTGGGGGTCTTGAAATGCATCTCGGGCATCTTGAACTTGGGGCCCTTCACCTTCCCCTCGGGACCTTCCAGCTCCACATCAGGAAGGTCAACATCAACTTTGGGGCCCTTGATGTCAATGCCAGGACCCTTCAGGTCACCTTCCAGCGTAGGGACAGACACATCCACATCTCCCTTGATCTTGGGACCCTTGAGACTGAAGTCAACGTCAGGCATGGAGATCTTGGGGGCCTTGATGTGCATCTCAGGCATCTTGAACTTGGGACCCTTCAGTTTCCCCTCAGGACCTTCAACATCCAGCTCTGGGCCTTCAATGTCCACCTTGGGACCGGAAACATCCAGGTCTCCTTTGGGCAGGTTCAGCTCCACCTCTGGGCCTTCAGCCTTGAACCCCGGCACCCCAAACTTGGGCATCTTGAACTTGGGCAGTTTGAATTTCCCTTCTGGGCCGTGGATGTCAACGTCTGGTGCCTCAATGTCAACCTTGGGACCTTTGATGTCCAACTCAGGACCCTTCAGGTCACCTTCCAGCGTGGGGACAGACACATCCACGTCTCCCTTGATCTTGGGGCCCTTGAGATTGAAGTCAACGTCGGGCATGGAGATCTTGGGGGCCTTGAAGTGCATCTCGGGCATCTTGAACTTGGGGCCCTTGATCTTCCCTTCTGGGCCCTCAATGTCAATGTCAGGAACGTCTACGTCTACTTTGGGCCCTTTCAGTTCCAGATCCGGCCCTTTGAGGTCACCTTCTATTTTTGGGGCAGAAATGTCCATTTCTCCCTTCATTTTTGGACCTTTCAAGTTCAGGTCTACGTCAGGCATGGAAAATTTGGGGGCCTTGATGTGCATCTCGGGCATCTTGAACTTGGGACCCTTCAGTTTCCCCTCGGGACCTTCCAGCTCCACATCAGGAAGGTCAACATCAACTTTGGGGCCTTTGATGTCAACGCTGGGGCCCTTCAGGTCACCTTCCACCTTCGGTACTGACACATCCACATCCCCCTTCACTTTGGGGCCCTTCAGGTTGAGATCAAAGTCAGGCATGGAGATCTTGGGGGCCTTGAAGTGCATCTCAGGCATCTTGAATTTGGGGCCCTTGATCTTCCCCTCTGGGACCTCAATATCCACATCAGGAGCTTCTATGTCCAGTTTAGGGCCTTTGATGTCCAGTTTAGGGCCTTTGATGTCCACTCCTGGCCCTTTCAGGTCACCTTCTAGCTTGGGGGCAGAAACATCAACGTCTCCCTTCAGCTTTGGACCTTTCAGGTTCAAATCAATGTCGGGCATGGAGATCTTGGGGGTCTTGATGTGCATCTCGGGCATCTTGAACTTGGGGCCCTTCAGTTTCCCCTCAGGACATTCCAGGTCAACATCAGGAAGGTCAACATCAACTTTGGGGCCCTTGATGTCCATGTCTGGACCTTTCAGGTCTCCCTCAATTTTTGGAACAGAAACATCCACGTCTCCCTTCACTTTGGGGCCCTTCAAGTTGAAGTCAACGTCGGGCATGGAGATCTTGGGGGCCTTGAAGTGCATCTCGGGCATCTTGAACTTGGGACCTTTGATCTTCCCTTCAGGACCTTCCAGCTCAACGTCAGGAAGGTCAACATCAACTTTGGGGCCTTTGATGTCGACACTGGGGCCCTTCAGGTCACCTTCCACCTTTGGTACCGACACATCCACATCTCCCTTCACTTTGGGGCCCTTCAAGTTCAAGTCAATGTCGGGCATGGAGATCTTGGGGGCCTTGAAATGCATCTCGGGCATCTTGAACTTGGGGCCCTTCACCTTCCCTTCAGGACACTCCAAATCAACGTTGGGCACCTCCACCTCTACTTTTGGCTCTTTCCATTCCATTTTTGGCCCTTTCAGGTCCCCTTCTAACTTTGGAGCTGCCACTTCCATTTCTCCTTTCACTTTGGGTCCCTTCAGGTTCAAATCGACGTCCGGCATGGAAATTTTAGGTGTTTTAATATTAAGTTTGGGCATCTTAAATTTGGGACCTTTGATTTTCCCTTCTGGACATTCCAAGTCAACTTCGGGCACGTCAACATCAAGTCGTGGACCTTCCACATTTATTTGGGGACTTTTTAGGTCTCCAGAGATCTTTGGAGCAGAGATATCAACATCTCCTTTCAGTTTGGGGGCTTTCAAGCCGAGGTCGACGTCCGGCATGGAGAGTTTGGGCGTCTGAACGTTGAGTTCGGGCATTTTGAACTTGAGACCTTTGGTTTTTCCTTCTGGCCCTTCGATGGCCACGCTTGGCACGTCCACATCAACCTTGGGGCCACCAATGTCCCCCTTTGGGAGCGTCACATCGAGGTCAGGGCCCTCCCCCTTCAGGCCTGGCACCCCAAATTTGGGCATTTTCAGCTTTGGCATCTTCAGTTTAAAGTCTGGGCCGTGAAGGTCAACATCTGGTGCCCCAACGTCAACTTTGGGGCCTTTGATGTCAAGTTCAGGACCCTTCAGATCAGCCCCTACAGTGGGAAGGGAAACATCTGGGACAGAGACCTTGGGGCCCTTCAGGTTGAGGTCAACATCTGGCACGGAGACCTTGGGGCCCTTCAGGTTGAGGTCAACATCTGGGACCGAGACCTTGGGGCCCTTCAGGTTGAAGTCAACATCTGGCACGGAGACCTTGGGGCCCTTCAGGTTGAGGTCAACATCTGGCACCGAGACTTTGGGGCCCTTCAGGTTGAGGTCAACATCTGGGACAGAGACCTTGGGGCCCTTCAGGTTGAGGTCAACATCTGGGACCGAGACCTTGGGGCCCTTCAGGTTGAGGTCAACATCTGGGACAGAGACCTTGGGGCCCTTCAGGTTGAGGTCAACATCTGGCACGGAGACCTTGGGGCCCTTCAGGTTGAAGTCAACATCTGGGACAGAGACCTTGGGGCCCTTCAGGTTGAGGTCAACATCTGGCACAGAGACCTTTGGAGCTGTGATGTGCATCTCGGGCATCTTCACCGCGGGGCCCTTCAGTTTTCCTTCTGGCCCTTTGATGTCCACGCTTGGCACGTCCACATCAACCTTGGGGCCACCAATGTCCCCCTTTGGGAGTGTCACATTGAGGTCAGGGCCCTCCCCCTTCGGGCCAGGCACCCCAAATTTGGGCATTTTCAGTTTTGGCATCTTCAGTTTAAAATCTGGACCGTGAAGGTCAACATCTGGTGCCCCAACGTCAACTTTGGGGCCTTTGATGTCAAGTCCAGGTGCTCTCAGCTCCCCTTCCAGTTTCGGGGCGGAGACATCCAGGTCTCCTTTCACTTTGGGACCTTTCAGGTGGAGGTCGACGTCAGGCACGGAGATTTTGGGGGTCTTGACGTGTACCTCTGGCATTGTCACTTTGGGGCCTTTGACCTCGATGTCTGGTGTCCCCATTCCCAGTTTGGGACCTTTGATGTCAATCTGAGGTCCGGTGACCTTGACGTCCGCGTCCGGCGTCGATACCTTGGGTCCCTTCAAGCAAACCTCAGGACTTTGGAACTCCACACCAGGAGCTTTCACGTCCATCTTGAGGCCCTTCAAGCCAAGTCCTTTGCCGTCCCCCTTCCACGCCGGGGACACTCAGGTCTCCCTTCACCTGAGGTCCTTTCAAGTTCAGGTTTACATCCGAGAGGGAGATTTGGGGCGTTTCCACCTTCTTGAACCCGGAACCTTTCCACTCCCCTTTGAGAGCCACACCAGGAACGCCAACCTCACCCTCGGGCGGTGCCACCGAGCCCTTGGGAGGTGCCACCGAGCCCTTGGGAGGTGCCACCTCCACCATGGGACCTTCCAAGGCGGTGAATTTCGGGAAGGTCAAGTGTGGAAATTGGAGTTTTCCTTTGCCGCCGTCAACGTGGGCGTCAGAAGTTGAGAGCTCCACGCTGGGACCTTTGATGGCCACGCTGGGGACCTCCGGTGACGGGGAGGGGACTTTGATGGCGCCCTTGAAGCCCACGTCCACGTGGGGCTGCGGGGTTTTAACGGCGGGGAGCTGACACTTGAGGCCCGGTGACGTGGACGGAGGAGGTGGCCACGTCCACGCGCGGAGCCGGCAGCTTGGGTGGAGGACGGTGGGCGTCCGCCTGCGGGGCTGGAGCTTTGGCGCCGGTTCCCGTTGCGGAAAACCCAAATTTGGGTATTTTCAAGACGGGGATCTTGATTTTCCCCACGTCCACGCTCGGATCTTCCATCGCCGGCGGAGGAGACGTCGACGCCGGGGGCTTTGAGATCCCCTTGAAGGCCACCACCGTGTCCTTCGCCGTCCAACCGAGGCCCTTTGAGGTGGAAACTGGTCTCCACGTTCCCAGTCTGCCCGTTGGCTTCGATTCGGGGTGAGAATCCCCCCACCTCCACCTTGACTGGGTCTCCGGTGGGGACGTGGCTCTCCGTGGTCATCGGGGTCTTCGTCACCTCTTGGGTGGGGCCGTGGATTTGGAAGTCCGAGCCTACGACGGCGACGTCTTCCGCTCCGTCGCGACGGGTGACGTCGACGGTGTAGGCCGTCACCTTACGGGTGACGGTGATGGTCCTGCTCTGCGTCCCGCCGCCCTCCGCCTCCACCACCTCCTCCGACCTCAACCTGGGCTTGATCTTCGTCGCGTAGATCCTCCTGTACTCCTCATCGTCACCGCTCTGCGAAACGAGGGGCGCCTTCGTTAGCACCGCGCTGCTCAGCCCACCCAACCATCCCCGTCATCCCAGTTCTTCGCTCACCAGTACGACCTCGGGGCCGGCGGCGGCGAGGACGTCGGGAGATTTGTCCCCCTTGCGTTGAAGGCGTAGACCCACGCGGTGGTGGCCCATGCTGTTGAGGAGCTGGGTGACTTCCCCCGAGGGCAGGTTGTCGAAGTAGACGGTGGCGCTGACGATCTGATCCCCTGTGGGGGTGGGGGACACGAGGGGGGGGTGTGATTGGAGGAGGGAGAGGGAAGGGGGAGACAGCCCAAGCCCCTCCCCGTGGTAAAGAAGGGGGTCACGGCCCGAGGAGGAGGAGGGGGAATGACCAGCGAGGTGGAGAAGACACAAAGAATCTGTTGTTTACTGGAATAAAAGATGGTTTTCCAGCAGGGAAGACGTAAAAAAAAAAATAATAGATTTTTCCTCCCCAAAAAAGACTTTTTTCCAAAAAAAAAATGATGTTTGTAGCCCAGAAAAAGATGTTTTCCCCCCCAAAAAAGGGTATTTCCCCTGAAAAAAGGACATTCATCCTCCCAAAATAGATATTTTTCAAAAAAAAAGGACATTTTTCCCAAAAAAAGGGTATTTTCCCCCCAAAAAAGACATTTTTTTAAAAAAAAGACATTCCCCCCCCAGAAAAAGGACATTTCCCCAAAAAAAGGACATTCTGCCCCCCGCCCCCAAAAGACATTCTTCCCCATAAAAAAGGACAGTTTTCACCCAAAAAAGGACATTTTCCCCCCCCAGAAAGCGCATTTTTCCCAAAAAAAAAGGACATTCTTCCCCCCAGAAAAGGACATTCTTCCCCCAAAAAAGGGACATTTTCCCCCAGAAAAAGGACATTCTTCCCCATAAAAAAGGACACTTTTCTCCCCCCCCAAAAAAATGTTTTCCCCTCCAAAAAGACATTTTCCCCCCAGAAAAGGACATTCTTCCCTAAAAAAAGGACATTTTTTCCCAAAAAAGGGACATTCTTTCCTATAAAAAAAGGACAGTTTTCTCCCCCCAAAAAACATTTTCCCCTCCAAAAAAGACATCTTCCCCCCAGAAAAGGACATTTTTCAATAA
>JAQJZH010000074.1:0-20943 GCA_028020825.1 Podargus strigoides | reverse complement strand
GCCTTTCCTCATTTTCCCCCCCTCCCATTTCCCCCCCCAAAATCCCCCCTCCCATTCCCCCCTCCCCAAATCCCCCTCCCATTTCCCCCCCCACTCCCATTCCCCCCCATCCCCCCCCCATTCCCATCCCACCCCCCCATTCCTATCCCCCCCCCACTCCCATTCCCCCCCATCCCCCCCATTCCCATCCCACCCCCCCATTCCCATCCCCCCCCCACTCCCATTCCCCCCCATCCCCATCGCCCCCCCCCACTCCCATTTCCCCCATCCCCCCCATCGCCCCCCTTCCCCCCCCACTCCCATTTCCCCCATCCCCCCCCATGCCCCCCCCCCACTCCCGTTCCCCCCCATCCCCCCCATCCCCCCTCTCCCACTCCCCCCATCCCCCCCCAATTCCCCCCCTCCAACCCCTCCCCCATGCCCCCCTCCACCCCCCCCACCCCCCCCGTACCTTCTCCAGCTCCTCCCTTCCTCCTTCCCGCAGCTCCCCCTCCCCGTCGTCCCCGTCGTCCCCCCGAGGGGACCGCAGGGATTTGAGGCTCTCGCTGGCCGCCGTCACCTCCGGGCTGGCCAGCACCCTCCTGGCCCTGTCCTGCCACGTGATGGCACGTTCCGTCAGACACTGCAACGCCTCCCCCTCGGGCAACCTCACCGGCAGCTTCTGCAGGGCCACCAGCAGCGCCAGGATGGTCTCGAGGCGCGGGCGGCGCGAGCGCTGGCACAGCGGGCACAGGAACTTCACGGCCCAGTCCCACCAGGGCGAGCGCGGGGACGCGAGGGCGCTGAGCCGGGGCCAGGCCACGCAGGACGGGTGGAACCAGTCGCGGCAGAGCTGGCACTGCAGCATGCGAGGGCCCGAGGGGCGGGAGCAGACGCAGGAGGGAGGAGAGGTGGTGGGAAGAGCTGGAGATGGTTTCTGGGAGTTGATCTGGCGCAGGCGCAGCATCCCCTCCTTCTCCTTCTGCTCCCCTTCTTTGAAGGCGACGATCTGGGGGGGGGGAGAGGGAGTGAGGGGCCAAGGGAGATGGCCCCAGCACGAGCCCTGCAGGAGAGGGGGCCCCACGGGACACCGCCTCCAGGTTCTGCTGCGGGTGACCTCTTGACTACCTCTTGGTTGACCTGACCTGCTGGCTCTTGACCAGCTCATGGTCGAGCTGTTGACTGGCTCTTGGTTGACTTGACTAGCTCATGGTTGACCTGACTAGCTCATGGTTGGCCTGTCCTGTTGGCTCTTGACCTGTTGACTAACTCATGGTTGACCTAACTAGCTCATGGTTGACCTAACTAGCTCATGGTTGACCTGTCCTGTTGGCTCTTGACCTTTTGACTAGTTCTTGGTTGACCTGTCCTGTTGGCTCTTGGTTCACCTGTTCTCCCACTGGCTCCTGACCTCTTGACTGGCTCTTGGTCAACCTGTTGACTGGCTCATGGTTGACTTGACTAGCTCATGGTTGACCTGACTAGCTCATGGTTGACCTGACTAGCTCATGGTTGACCAGTCCTGTTGGCTCTTGACCTGTTGACTAGCTCTTGGTTGACCTGTTGACTGGCTCATGGTTGACCTGTCCCGTTGGCTCTTGGTTCACCTGTCCTCCCACTGGCTCCTGACCTCTTGACTGGCTCTTGGTCAACCTGTTGACTGGCTCATGGTTGACTTGACTAGCTCATGGTTGACCTGACTAGCTCATGGTTGACCAGTCCTGTTGGCTCTTGACCTGTTGACTAGCTCTTGGTTGACCTGACTGGCTCTTGGTTGAGTTGACTGGCTCTTGGTTGTTGACTAGCTCATGGTTGACCTGTCCTCCTGCTGGCTCTTGACCTGTTGACTGGCTCATGGTTGACCTGCTGGTTAGCTCATGGTTGACTTGACTAGCTCATGGCTGACCTGTCCCACTGACTCTTGGTTGACCTATCCTGCTGGCTCAACTTCTTGACTGACTCTTGGTTGACCTGCTGGTTAGCGCACGGTTGACTTGACTAACTCATGGTTGACCTATCCTGCTGTCCTTGGGAACTCCACCCTCTCCAGCAGCTCCCACCCCATCCTGACCTGACCCACAGGCATGTCCCTCTCCCTAATTAACCACTCTACTAACGAGCACCACACCCCTTACCCACCAATCCCAGCCCTCCAACCACACTCCTCCCTCCAGCCGGGCGGGGGACGGCGCCCAACTCACAGCAGACCCCACCACCCACCTCCCCTTCCCCCACCCACGGCGTGAGGCCATTTTTGGGGGGCGGGGGGGCCACCAAAACCCCCCAGGGGACGGAAACGGAAGCGGCTCCGCTCACCACGGCGCCGGGATCGCGGAGATCTTGCGCCGACAACCCCAAACTTTCCGCGTCCAGTTTATAAAGCCCCGTTCCTGTCGCCACTTGGAACGTTTGCTGCTGTCGGAACCGGCGTCCACGCAAGGGCAAAGCACCTTGGGAGGGAGGCGACGAGTATTATGGGATGCGCGCGATGATCTCGAGGTCCTCGCGGCGCGGTTACGGGGTCACCTACCTCTAACAAAGTGTAGCAGGAATTCTTTTTGAGGAAGGTGCGGGATGTTTTGTCCCTCCAGGAGTGAGCGGTCCCGACCTGAACCTCCAACTGCCGTAACTCCTCCAACCGGACCGGGAGATCGCGGCCCACCGCGACCAACCCCTCCAGATCATCCAAACATGGGTAATGGTCACCATTCTAGGGGGGGGGGAAATGACATAGGAAGGGTCTGAGGAACTTTGGGGCCCCCCCCAAAATGGAGTGAGGGGTGAAAGGGCCCCACCTGGATCTCCTCGACGTCGGCGATCCAAGCGCGAGCTTTGGCCAAGGCGTCCTTCAAAGCTTGGATGTTGGGGAGGAGCACGGGGATGTTCTCCGCTTCTTTAATGATGGCGGCTAAAGTGGCCGGGGGGTGTTTCTGCCTGGGGGGTGAGGGGGGGGACACACACACAGGGAAGGGTTCTGGGTGTACCCCGATATCCCACAGAGCCCCCCAACCCCTCCCTGTCTCAGGAACTCAGGGCTGAGCCCTCCCAAGGAACTCAAGGTTGGGGCACGCCATCACCTCCAGGGGTTGATGTCCACCTCAAAGGGGCTGGGACCCCCCCAAAAGGGGTTTGGGACCCCCCCAAAAGGGGTCTGGGACCCCTCAAGGGTTTGGGACCCCCCCAAGGGTCTGGGACCCCCCCAAAAGGGTCTGTGGGATCCTCAAGGGTTTGGTGTCCACCTCAAAGGGTTTGAGACCTCCCCAAGGGTTTGGGACCACCCCAAGGGTTTGGGATCCCCCCCAAAAGGGTCTGGGACCCCCCAAGGGTCTGTGGGAATCCTCAAGGGTTTGGGACCCCCCCAAAAGGGGTCTGGGACCCCCCCAAGGGTCTGTGGGAATCCTCAAGGGTTTGGGACCCCCCCCTGGCTTCCCATGGGATGGAACCAGTTGAACCCCAAAACTTTACTGCCACCCCCAGGACATGGGGGTCAGCCCCCAGCCCCTTTATTGTCCCTCTGGTGACCCCAGAGGTGGCCCCAGCCCCTTTATCCCCCCTAAGGACAACAGGGGTGGCCCCCACCCCCTTTATCCCCCTCTGGTGACCCCAGGGGTGGCCCCCAGCCCATTTATCCCCCTCTGGTGACCCCAGGGGTGGCCCCCAGCCCCTTTATCCCCCCCTAGGGACATTCCCCAGCCCCTTTATCCCCCCCTGGTGACCCCAGGGGTGGCCCCAGCCCCTTTATCCCCCCCTGGTGACCCCAGGGGTGGCCCCCAGCCCCTTTATCCCCCCCTAGGGACATTCCCCAGCCCCTTTATCCCCCTCTGGTGACCCCAGACGTGGCCCCCAGCCCCTTTATCCCCCCCTAGGGACATTCCCCAGCCCCTTTATCCCCCCCTGGTGACCCCAGGGGTGGCCCCCAGCCCCTTTATCCCCCCCTAGGGACATTTCTCAGCCCCTTTATCCCCCTCTGGTGACCCCAGACATGGCCCCCAGCCCCTTTATCCCCCCCTAGGGACATTTCTCAGCCCCTTTATCCCCCTCTGGTGACCCCAGACATGGCCCCCAGCCCCTTTATCCCCCCCTTGGGACATTTCTCAGCCCCTTTATCCCCCTCTGGTGACCCCAGACATGGCCCCCAGCCCCTTTATCCCCCCCTAGGGACATTGCCCAGCCCCTTTATCCCCCCCTGGTGACCCCAGGGGTGGCCCCCAGCCCCTTTATCCCCCCTAGGGACATTCCCCAGCCCCTTTATCCCCCTCTGGTGACCCCAGGGGTGGCCCCCAGCCCCTTTATCCCCCCCTAGGGACATTTCCCAGCCCCTTTATCCCCCTCTGGTGACCCCAGGGGTGGCCCCCAGCCCCTTTATCCCCCCCTGGTGACCCCAGGGGTGGCCCCCAGCCCCTTTATACCCCCCTAGGGACATTCCCCAGCCCCTTTATCCCCCTCTGGTGACCCCAGACATGGCCCCCAGCCCCTTTATCCCCCTCTGGTGACCCCAGGGGTGGCCCCCAGCCCCTTTATCCCCCCCTGGTGACTCCAGGGGTGGCCCCCAGCCCCTTTATCCCCTCCTGGTGACCCCAGGGGTGGCCCCCAGCCCCTTTATCCCCCCCTAGGGACATTCCCCAGCCCCTTTATCCCCCTCTGGTGACCCCAGACATGGCCCCCAGCCCCTTTATCCTCCCCTAGGGACATTTCCCAGCCCCTTTATCCCCCCCTGGTGACCCCAGACGTGGCCCCCAGCCCCTCTATCCCCCTCTGGTGACCCCAGGGGTGGCCCCCAGCCCCTTTATCCCCCCTAGGGACATTTCCCAGCCCCTTTATCCCCCTCTGGTGACCCCAGGGGTGGTCCCCAGCCCCTTTATCCCCCCCTAGGGACATTCCCCAGCCCCTTTATCCCCCTCTGGTGACCCCAGAAGTTGCCCCCAGCCCCTTTAACACGCCCTGGTGACCCCAGGGGTGGCCCCCAGCCCCTTTATCACAAGGAGGAGGGGGTCACATCCTGACCTGGCCTCCAGACACATCTGAGCCTTCTCCTCCCAGCGCTGGGCGATGGTCAGCAGCTCCTGCAGCTCCCCCATGGCCACGGCCACCGCGGGGCTGGGGGCCACCGTCCGTCCCGCCTGGATGAGGCCCCTCATGACAGAGAGGGGGACCCGAGCACGAGGGGACCTCAAGGTGGCCGTCACCTCCTCTAACCAATCCGACTGAGCTAATTGGCGTTCTAAACGACGACACTCTGGGACTTCCACCCCCAAACGAGCCCCGCGGTCCAAAAAATCCCGGAGGGCCCCCGGGTCCGGGGGATCCGAGTCCAGAGCGAGCCGGGCCTCCGCCTGGAACGTCTCCACGCGCTCCAGGAGGGCCTGCAGGGGAGGGGACAACGGCGGGGACATGTTGGGGGACATGGGGGACAGCCCCCAGACCCTTTATTGCACCCTTGGGGACACCAGGGGTGACCCCAGCCCCTTTATCCCCTACTTAGGGACACCAGGGGTGGCCCCCAGCCCCTTTATCCCCCCCTTGGGGACACCAGGGGTGACCCCAGTCCCTTTATCCCCTACTTAGAGACACCAGGGGTGACCCCAGCCCCTTTATCCCCCCCCTTGGGGACACCAGGGGTGGCCCCAGCCCCTTTATCCCCTACTTAGGGACACCAGGGGTGGCACCAGCCCCTTTATCCCCCCCTTTAAGGACACCAAGGGTGACCCCAGCCCCTTTATCCCCTACTTAAGGACACCAGGGGTGACCCCAGTCCCTTTACTCTCCCCTTGGGGACACCAGGGGTGACCCCAGTCCCTTTATCCCCCCCTTGGGGACACCAGGGGTGGCCCCAGCCCCTTTATCCCCTACTTAAGGACACCAGGGGTGACCCCAGTCCCTTTATCCCCCCCTTGGGGACACCAGGGGTGACCCCAGTCCCTTTATCCCCCCCTTGGGGACACCAGGGGTGACCCCAGTCCCTTTATCCCCTACTTAGGGACACCAAGGGTGGCCCCAGCCCCTTTATCCCCCCCTTAGGGACACCAGGGGTGACCCCAGCCCCTTTATCCCCCCCCCCCCAGGGACATTGGGGGCACCTGGGGACATTCCCCAGCCCCTTTATCCCCCCCTTGGGGACACCAGGGGTGACCCCAGCCCCTTTATCCCCCCCCAGGGACATTCCCCAGCCCCTTTATCCCCCCTTGGGGACACCAGGGGTGGCCCCAGCCCCTTTATCCCCCCCCCAGGGACATTCCCCAGCCCCTTTGTCCCCCGCCAAGGGAAGTGGGGGGTCACAGGGCCCCCCAGCTGACCTGGACGTCCCCGATCTGGTGCATGACGCAGGGGAGTTGGTTCATCTGCTCCAGGAACGCCCGGAGCTCCTCAAGGGTCAGAGAAGGTGCTGGAACCCTGCAGGGACATGGCAGGGGCTGTCACCTGGTGGGGGGGGGACAGGGGACAGGGATGGGGTGGGGACCATGGGGGTGGTGGGGACACTGGGGGGCAGGCTGGAGCACATAGCAGACAGGATGGGGACACTGGGGACAGGATGGGGACACTGGGGGGGCTGGAGTCCCATAGGGGACAGGATGGGGACACTGGGGACAGGATGGGGACACTGGGGACAGGATGGGGACACTGCGGTGGCTGGAGTCCATAGGGGACAGGATGGGGACACTGGGGGGGCTGGAATCCATAGGGGACAGGATGGGGACACTGGGGACAGGATGGGGACACTGGGGTGGCTGGAGTCCATAGGGGACAGGATGGGGACACTGGGGACAGGATGGGGACACTGGGGTGGCTGGAGTCCATAGGGGACAGGATGGGGTTCAAAGGGGACAGGGATGGGCTGGAGCCCACAGGGGACAAGGAGGGGGACGCAGAGGTGGCTGAGGTTCATGGGGGACAGGACAGGGACACGGGGGGCAGGATGGGGTCCATAGGGGACAGGGAGAGGGACATAGAAGTGGCCGAGGTCCATGGGGGGTGGGATGGGGAGATGAGGGTGGGATGGGGTCTATAGGGGACAGGGAGGGGGTCTACAGGGGCCATGGAGGGGGTAGTCTACAGGGGACAGGGAGGGGGTCTACAGGGGACAAGGATGGGGACACAAAGGTGGCCAAGCTCCACAGGGGCCATGGAGGGGGGACCCAGGACCAGCAGCGCCCCCACAGCAGCAGGGAAGCCAAGGCAGATCCGAGATGGTGCCAGAGAGCTTTGGGGACACCGTGGGGGACAGCAGGGGACAGCAGGAGTCACTCACCCGGTCTCCTGGGAGCTGATGAGCCCCAGGGCCTCGGACACGCAGCGCTCGGCCTCCCCCAGGCACCCCTGGAGCCGATGGGACAACTCGTTCTCCGGGAACTTCCTCTCCCGCGCTTCCGACTCCAACGCCCGCAGCTCCTCCAAGGCTGATGGGACCATGAGAAAAATCAGGGCTGGATCCCCACCCCCCCAAAAAAAAAACCCTCATTTGGGGCCCCCCAAAAAAACCCACCCCCCCCCCAGGACTCACTGCGCTTCCGCCCGTCCTCCACCTCCAGCGCGATGCGGACTTTGTTGGCCCAAGTGTCGAAGGATTCGGCGCGCACCTTGAGCTTGTGGAGCATGGCTGGGAGCTCGTCCAGGGTGTAGCGGTACCTGGGAGGGGAGCAACAAGGTTTTTGGGGGGCTCCTGATGTCATCTGCCACCCAAGGTCAACCCCAAGATGGGTTTTGGGGTGAGAAGAGGTTTTTTGGGGTGCCCATGGCCTCATCTACGCAACCAAGGTCAAGCTCAAGGTGGTTTATGGGGAGAGAGAACGTTTCTGGGGGCTCCTGATGTCATCTTCCACCCAAGGTCAACCCCAAGATGAGTTTTGGGGTGAGAAGAGGTTTTTTGGGGTGCTCATGGCCTCATCTACGCAACCAAGGTCAAGCTCAAGATGGTTTATGGGGTGAGAGAAGGTTTTTGGGGTGCTCCTGATGTCATCTTCCAGCCAAGGTCAACCCCAAGATGAGTTTTGGGGGGCCCACAGCCTCATCTACGCAACCAAGGTCAAGCTCGAGATGGTTTATGGGGTGAGAGAAGGTTTTTGGGGGGCTCCTGATGTCATCTTCCACCCAAGCTCAACCCCAGATGAGTTTCGGGGTGAGAAGAGGTTTTTTGGGGTGTCCATGAGCTTAGTTATCCAACCAACGACAAGGTCAAGATGGTTTATGGGGTGAGAGAAGGTTTTTGGGGTGCTCCTGATGTCATCTTCCACCCAGGGTCAACCCCAAGATGGGATTTGAGAAGGTTTTTTGGGGTGCCTCAAATCTTGTCCATCTCCCTCAAACCCCAGATTCCCCTCAAACCCCAAGAAGCCCCTCCCCAAACCCCCAGGAGGTCCCCCCAAACCCCCAGGAGAGCCCCCCAAACCCCCAGGAGAGCCCCCCAAGCCCCCAGGAGAGCCCCCCAAACCCCCAGGAGGTCCCCCCTGACCTGAGGTACTGCTTGCTGCGGGGGCACTTGCAGAGGTCGTCCATGTGGTAGAGGCAGACGAGGCGCTGGGGGCAGTGGTAGCAGGCCAGGGCCGAGAGGAAGCACGTCGTCTTGCACTTGTCGCACTGCCGCTCGTCGTCCGGCAGCAGCTCGAAGGCCTCGCGCTCCGCCTCCGTGATGCCCTGGGAGGGGTGGGAAATTACCCATCAGCCCCTCAGGAGACAGGTAATGGGGCAACCAAGAGCCAAGGGGACAATGGGGGCAACCAGGACTCAAGAGGACAGGTCAACCATGAGTTAGTCAGGTCAACCATGAGCTAAGACAACAAGTCAACCAAGAGCCAAGGGGACTAGGGGCAACCAAGAGCCAAGGGGACAATGGGGGCAACCAAGAGCCAAGGGGACAATGGGGGCAACCAAGAGCCAAGGGGACAGGTCAACCATGAGCTACTCAAGCAACAGGTCAACTAACTAGTCAAGAGGGCAACCAAGAGCCAAGGGGATAGGTCAATGAAGAACCAGTCAACAGCAACCAAAATCCAAGAGGACAACAGGGCAATCAAGAGCTAGTCAGGTCAACCAAGAGCCAATGGGACAGGTCAACCATGAGCTACTCAGGCAATAGGTCAACTAACAGCTAGTCAACAGGGCAACCAAGAGCCAATGGGACAACAGGGCAACCAAGACCTAATCAAGAAGACAACCAAGAGTCAACAAGACAGGCCAACCAACAAGCAAGTCAAGAGGTCAACCAACACCAAGTCAAGAGGTCAACCAACACCAAGTCAAGAGGTCAACCAACACCAAGTCAAGAGGTCAACCAACACCAAGTCAAGAGGTCAACCAACACCAAGTCAAGAGGTCAACCAACACCAAGTCAAGAGGTCAACCAACACCAAGTCAAGAGGTCAACCAACACCAAGTCAAGAGGTCAACCAACACCAAGTCAAGAGGTCAACCAACACCAAGTCAAGAGGTCAACCAACACCAAGTCAAGAGGTCAACCAACACCAAGTCAAGAGGTCAACCAACACCAAGTCAAGAGGTCAACCAACACCAAGTCAAGAGGTCAACCAACACCAAGTCAAGAGGTCAACCAACACCAAGTCAAGAGGTCAACCAACACCAAGTCAAGAGGTCAACCAACACCAAGTCAAGAGGTCAACCAACACCAAGTCAACAGGTCAACCAACAAGCAAGTCAACAGGTCAACCAACAGCTAGTCAACAGGTCAAACACCAAGTCAACAGGTCAACCAACAAGCAAGCCAACAGGCCATGAGCCAGCAGGACAGGTCAACCATGACTGGCTGATAGTGGACCTGTCCTGCTAGCTCATGGTACACCTGTAGATGTCCCCTGCCCCTCTGGAGACGTCCCCCACCCCTCTGGAGACGTCCCCCACCCCTCTGGAGACGTCCCTGTGGGATCTCCTCTCGTGGGGGGGTTGGACTGGACGATCTCCAGAGGTCCCACCCAAGCCCACCACCCCGTGCCTCTGGGATTTGGCGCCTCCCCACCTTTTCCAGCAAAGCTTTCCGGAGTTTCCGTTCCTCCTGCACCAAGACGAACATCTCTTTGTGGACGGCGGCGGCCAAGTTGAGGTCCAACTTCTCGGGGCACGCCGCCATCTTGCAGATGAGTTCCTCGTGGGAGAAGACGCAGTAACGACGTAAACGGCGGTAATGTTCGATGCATTGTCGGCCGGCGGGTAGCTGAGTGAAGTGGGGGTGTTAGGTGGGACCCCTGGATTTGGGGGAGCCCCCCTGGATTCCAAAACACCCCCTCAAATAGAGCTGGGCATCCCCATGGTGGTGGACACCCAAAATCACAACTCAATACTTGGAGCTCCTCAAGCATCCTCCTCCTTAAGGAGCATCCAGCCCAAATTTGGGGGTCAAACCAGGTTTTAGGGGACCCTCTGGATTTGGGGGACCCCAAAACACACCCTCAGACCTGGATCCCCATGGTGCTGGACCCCCAAAATCCCAACTCAACACCTGCAGATCCCCAAAAATCCTCCTTCCCAATGATCATCAAGCCCAAACTTGAGGTTCTTGCCACAGATTTTTGGGGTTCACCATGGATTTTGGGATCACCCCCAGGTTTTGGGGAACCCCCTGTACCCCAAAACACACTCTAAGGCAGACCCAGGCAAGCCCATGATGGTGGACCCGGAAAATCCCAACTCAACGCTTGGAGCTCCTCAACCATCCTTCCTAAAGACCCACCTACCCAAACTTTGAGGTTCTCACCCCAGATTTTGGGGTTCACCGTGGATTTTGGGGTCACCCTCACATTTTAGGGGACCTCCTGGGCCCCCACACTCCTCCCCATGATGGTGGACCCCCAAAATCCCAACTCAACGCTTGGAGCTCCTCAACCATCCTTCCTAAAGACCCATCTACCTAAATTTGAGGTTCTCACCCCAGATTTTGGGGTTCACTATGGACTTTGGGGTCACCCTCACATTTTGGGGGACCCCCTGGGCCCCCACACTCCTCCCCATGATGGTGGACCCCCAAAATCCCAACTCAACGCTTGGAGCTCCTCAACCATCCTCCCTAAAGCCCCATCTACCCAAACTTTGAGGTTCTCACCCCAGATTTTGGGGTTCACTGTGGATTTTGGGGTCACCCTCACATTTTGGGGGACCCCCTTGGCCCCCACACTCCTCCCCATGATGGTGGACCCCCAAAAATCCCAACTCAACGCTTGGAGCTCCTCAACCATCCTCCCTAAAGCCCCATCTACCCAAACTTTGAGGTTCTCACCCCAGATTTTGGGGGGGACCCCTGGATTTTGGGGTCACCCTCACATTTTGGGGGACCCCCTGGGCCCCCACACTCCTCCCCATGATGGTGGACTCCCAAAATCCCAACTCAACGCTTGGAGCTCCTCAACCATCCTCCCTAAAGCCCCATCTACCCAAACTTTGAGGTTCTCACCCCAGATTTTGGGGTTCCCCATGGATTTTGGGGGGACCCCCAGGTTTTTTGGGGGACCCCCTGGGCCCCCACACTCCTCCCCATGATGGTGGACCCCCAAAATCCCAACTCAACGCTTAGAGCTCCTCAACCATCCTTCCTAAAGACCCATCTACCCAAACTTTGAGGTTCTCACCCCAGATTTTGGGGTTCCCCATGGATTTTGGGGGGACCCCCAGGTTTTTTGGGGTCTGGGGCCTCACCCAATCAGCGGTACAGAAGTTGACGGCCTCGGCGAAGTTGTAACCCTGGTTGAAGCCGCTGTGGTAAGCGCGGGGGAAGGTGATGACGAACTCCCCGGCGCACTGGTTGGTCCGTACCACCTAGAAAGGAGGGGTTAATTTTGAGGAGGACCAATGGGGGTTTTGGGGTACACTGAGGGGCCCCCCCAATACTCACAGGGACCCCGTGGGCCATGAGGGTGTTGGGGTTCATGAGGGTGACGAGTTGATGGAGGAGATCGGGTTGGCTTTCGAAGAGTTCCGGAGTCAACTTCTTCATCACCTCCTCCAGGTGCTCGGCAGCGAAGGAGGGGACCCCATACCAGGTCTTGGGTTCACCCCTGGGAGAATTGGGGGGGGGTGGTGGGGTCAGGGGGGCACCCCAAAAATCACCACCCCACCCCAGACCATGTTTTGGGGTCACCCCCAAGGGTTATAGGATCAAGGGGACCCCAAAAACCTTCCTCTCATCTTCTATCAGGGCTTGAGGTTGACCCAAAACATCCTCCCAACCTGTACCAGGTCTTGGGGTCACCCCTGGGTGGAGAATGAGTTCATGGACACCCCAAAAAAGCCTCTTCTCACCCCAAAACCAATCCTGAGCTTCCTCCTAGGGGTTTGGGGTACCCCAAAACCCTTCTCCCACCCCAAATCCCATCTTGGGGTTGGACCTTGGGTAGAAAATGCCATCAGGAGCACCCCAAAAAATCCCCTCCAGCCCCAAAACCCACCTTGGGCTTGACCTTGGTGGGGTACATGAGGTAAGGGACACCCCAAAAACCACTTCTCACCCCAAAACCCATCTTGGCCTTGACGCTAAGTGGTGGACAAGACTGGGGGCACCCCAAAAAACCTTCTCTAGACCCAAAACCCATCTCGGGGTTGACCCTTGGAGGTCATGAGCACCCCAAAAACCTCTTCTCACCCCAGAAACCATCTTGGCTTTGACCCTGCTCAGCCAGATGAGGTCAGGAGCACCCCAAAAACCACTTCTCACCCCATAAACCATCTTGGCTTTGACCCTGCTCGGCCAGATGAGGTCAGGAGCACCCCAAAAACCACTTCTCACCCCATAAACCATCTTGGGGTTGAACTTGGTTGAGTAACTGAGGTCAGGAGCACCCCAAAAACCTCTTCTCACCCCATAAACCATCTTAGCTTTGACCCTGGTTGGCCAGATGAGGTCAGGAGCACCTCAAAAACCTCTTCTCACCCCATAATCCATCTTGGGCTTGACCTTGGTGGGGAGACAAGACTAAGAACACCCCAAAAAACCTCCTCCAGCCCCATAACTCATCTTGAGGTCGACCCTGGTTGGGTAGATGAGGTCAGGAGCACCCCAAAACCCTCTTCTCACCCCATAAACCATCTTGGCTTTGACCCTGGTTGGGGAGACGAGGTCAGGAGCACCCCAAAACCCTTCTCCCACCCCATAATCCATCTTGGGCTTGACCTTGGTGGGGAGACAAGACCAAGAACACCCCAAAAAACCTCCTCAAGCCCCATAACTCATCTTGAGGTCGACCCTGGTTGGCCAGATGAGGTCAGGAGCACCCCAAAACCCTTCTCCCACCCCATAATCCATCTTGGTCTTGACCTTGGTCGGCTAACTGAGGTCATGGACACCCCAAAACCCCCCCAGCTCCCCTCACCAGTGGAGGTAGTTGATGGAGTAGCTCCAGTGGTCCTCGATGTGCCAGCAGAAGGCGGAGAAGACCATCCCCACGTAGAGCCAGGGCACCTTCATCCCCGAGATGTCGGCGTTGATGTGACACAACACCGACTGCTTCAACACCGGCATGACGTTGAGGTTCCAACCGCTGCCGGCGTATTCCTAGGGGACACCGCGATGACGTGCGGCCACCACCCCCACGGGGGGGGGGTTAGATTGGTGACCACGAGGACAACGGTGGGGTGGGGACATCCGGTACCTCTTCTTCTGGAGAGAGGTGGCGTTTGCCGTCGCTGATGGGGAAACCGCTCCCGAATTCCTTGGAGTGGATGTCGGCGCCGTACTCCACCGTCACGTCCTCCTCGATGCTGTTGACCAAGCGCCAGAATTCCTTCTCCACCAGTTCCGTAGGGACCATCTAGGAGGGGGATTGAAGGGGGGGGGAGGGGTTAATTTTTGGGGGGAGGGGGGTTTTGGGGGGTGGGGTGGGGTGGGTTTTGGGGGTACGCTCACGTGGACGGGCATGTTGAAGTAGTCGGCTTTGAAAGAGTCGGCCATCTCGCCGAAGCTCTGGAGCGTGTATTCCCGCGTGGCCTGCTCGAAGCCGAACGCTTCCGGGGGGCGTTTGCATTCCTGGGGGGCACAGGGGTGGGTTGGGGGGGGGCATAGGGTGAGGGTCAGCCCCACAGGTGGGTTAAAACGTTGAGTTTGGGGGTCCTCAAGCCCCATAGGTGGGTTAAAATGTTGAGTTTGGGGGTCTCCAGCCCCACAAGTGGGTTAAGAGGTTGAGTTTGGGGGTCTCCAGCCCCATAGGTGGGTTAAGAGGTTGAGTTTGGGGGTCTCCAGCCCCACAGCTGGGTTAAGAGGTTGAGTTTGGGGGTCTCCAGCCCCATAGGTGGGTTAAAAGGTTGAGTTTGGGGGTCTCCAGCCCCATAGGTGGGTTAAGAGGTTGAGTTTGGGGGTCTCCAGCCCCATAGGTGGGTTAAGAGGTTGAGTTTGGGGGTCTCCAGCCCCATAGGTGGGTTAAGAGGTTGAGTTTGGGGGTCTCCCAGCCCCATAGGGGTGGGTTAAGAGGTTGAGTTTGGGGGTCTCCAGCCCCATAGGTGGGTTAAGAGGTTGAGTTTGGGGGTCTCCAGCCCCATAGGTGGGTTAAAACGTTGAGTTTGGGGGTCCTCAAGCCCCATAGGTGGGTTAAGAGGTTGAGTTTGGGGGTCCTCAAGCCTCATAGGTGGGTTAAGAGGTTGAGTTTGGGGGTCTCCAGCCCCATAGGTGGGTTAAAACGTTGAGTTTGGGGGTCCTCAAGCACCATAGGTGGGTTAAAATGTTGAGTTTGGGGGTCTCCAGCCCCATAGGTGGGTTAAGAGGTTGAGTTTGGGGGTCTCCAGCCCCACAGATGGGTTAAGAGGTTGAGTTTGGGGGTCTCCAGCCCCATAGGTGGGTTAAGAGGTTGAGTTTGGGGGTCTCCAGCCCCATAGGTGGGTTAAGAGGTTGAGTTTGGGGGTCTCCAGCCCCACAGGTGGGTTAAGAGGTTGAGTTTGGGGGTCTCCAGCCCCATAGGTGGGTTAAGAGGTTGAGTTTGGGGGTCTCCAGCCCCATAGGTGGGTTAAGAGGTTGAGTTTGGGGGTCTCCAGCCCCACAGGTGGGCTAAGAGGTTGAGTCTGGGGGTCTCCAGCCCCACAGGTGGGTTAAGAGGTTGAGTTTGGGGGTCTCCAGCCCCACAGGTGGGTTAAAACGTTGAGTTTGGGGGTCTCCAGCCCCACAGATGGGTTAAGAGGTTGAGTTTGGGGGTCTCCAGCCCCATAGGTGGGTTAAGAGGTTGAGTTTGGGGGTCTCCAGCCCCATAGGTGGGTTAAGAGGGTGAGTTTGGGGGTCTCCAGCCCCATAGGTGGGTTAAGAGGTTGAGTTTGGGGGTCCTCAAGCCCCATAGGTGGGCTAAGAGGTTGAGTTTGGGGGTCTCCAGCCCCATAGGTGGGTTAAGAGGTTGAGTTTGGGGGTCTCCAGCCCCACAGATGGGTTAAGAGGTTGAGTTTGGGGGTCTCCAGCCCCACAGGTGGGTTAAGAGGTTGAGTTTGGGGGTCTCCAGCCCCATAGGTGGGTTAAGAGGGTGAGTTTGGGGGTCTCCAACCCCATAGGTGGGTTAAGAGGTTGAGTTTGGGGGTCTCCAGCCCCACAGATAGGTTAAGAGGTTGAGTTTGGGGGTCTCCAACCCCATAGGTGGGTTAAGAGGTTGAGTTTGGGGGTCTCCAGCCCCACAGATGGGTTAAGAGGTTGAGTTTGGGGGTCTCCAACCCCATAGGTGGGTTAAGAGGTTGAGTTTGGGGGTCTCCAGCCCAACAGGTGGGTTAAGAGGTTGAGTTTGGGGGTCCCCCACCCCAGAAATGCCACATGGGGGTCCTTAACCCCACATAAGGAGCCCCCAACCCCACAGATGGGGGTCCCCCACCCCACAAATGTCACATGGGGGGGTCCTTAACCCCACAGACAGGGGTCCCAACCCCACAGATGTCACATGGGGGTCCCCCACCCCACAGACAGGGGTTCTTAACCCCACAGATGTCACATGGGGGGGTCCTTAACCCCACAGACGGGGGTCCCCACCCCACAGATGTCACAAGGGGATCCCCCACCCTACAGATTGGGGTCCCCCGCCCCACAGATGTCACATGGGGGGGTCCTTAACCCCACAGATGGGGGTCCCCCACCCCACAAATGTCACATGGGGGGGTCCTTAACCCCACAGACGGGGGTCCCCCACCCCACAGATGTCACATGGGGGTCCCCCACCCCACAGACAGGGGTCCCCCACCCCACAGATGTCACATGGGGGGGTCCCCAACCCCACAAATGTCACATGGGGGGGTCCTTAACCCCACAGACAGGGGTCCCAACCCCACAGATGTCACATGGGGGGGGCCTTAACCCCACAGATGTGGGGTGGGGGGGTCCTTAACCCCACATAAGGAGCCCCCAACCCCACAGACGGGGGTCCCCCACCCCACAGATGTCACATGGGGGTCCCCCACCCCACAAATGTCACATGGGGGGGTCCCCAACCCCACAAATGTCACATGGGGGGGGGACCTTAACCCCACAGACAGGGGTCCCCCACCCCACACACACAGCCCCCCCCCCCCCCAAACCCAGACTGGTAGCAGGGTGGGGGTATCCAATGCCTGCCACGGGGTACCAGGGCTGGGGGGGCGGGGGGTGTCCCCAAGTGTCCCCCCCCAATTCTCACCGCCATGACACACTTGGGGCAGCGCCAGAGCCCCTTGGGGATTTCGGGGAGGGGGGGCAGGAGGCAGAAGATGTGATAATTGTCATCGCAGCCGTCGCACAGCAGCAGCTTATCGTCCTCGTCCCCCCGCGAGCACATCCTGCACACGTAGGAATCCACCTGGGGGGGGGTTAAATAGAGGGGTGGGCACCCCAAATAATGAGGGGGGGGTCATTTGGGATGTGGCCCCCCCTTTTTTTTTGGGGGTTTACTCACAAATTGGCTGTTGCTGTGGCTGCGGCGCAGCCTCATCGTCATCTTGGTGCAGGGCTCGGGGCTGTGGCGCAGCTCGTCGCCCCCCCCCCGCAGAGGGGAGGATGAGGAGGGGGTGGGGTCTGGTTTGAGATCCGGGGGGGGGGGTTCTTCTTTCACCACCACGGTGGGGGGGCACTCAGGGCCTTCTTTGTCTGGGGGGGGGGGGGAAAAATGGGGTTAGGAAGGAATTGGGGGGGCACTCAGGGGCTTCTTTGCCTGGGGGGTGGGGGGGAAATGGGGTTAGGAAGGAATTGGGGGGGCACTCAGGGCCTTCTTTGTCTGGGGAGGGGGGAAAAATGGGGTTAGGAAGGAATTGGGGGGGCACTCAGGGCCTTCTTTGTCTGGGGGGGGGGGGCGGAAAAATGGGGTTAGGAAGGAATTGGGGGGGCACTCAGGGCCTTCTTTGTCTGGGGGGGGGGAAATGGGGTTAGGAAGGAATTGGGGGGGCACTCAGGGCCTTCTTTGTCTGGGGGGGGAAAAAAAAAATGGGGTTAGGAAGGAATTGGGGGGCACTCAGGGGCTTCTTTGTCTGGGGGGGGGGGAAAAATGGGGTTAGGAAGGAATTGGGGGGGCACTCAGGGCCTTCTTTGTCTGGGGGGGGGGGGAAAAATGGGGTTAGGAAGGAATTGGGGGGGCACTCAGGGGCTTCTTTGTCTGGGGGGGGGAAAAAAAATGGGGTTAGGAAGGAATTGGGGGGGCACTCAGGGGCTTCTTTGTCTGGGGGGGGGGGGAAAAATGGGGTTAGGAAGGAATTGGGGGGGCACTCAGGGGCTTCTTTGTCTGGGGGGGGAAAAATGGGGTTAGGAAGGAATTGGGGGGGCACTCAGGGCCTTCTTTGTCTCGGGGGGGAAAAATGGGGTTAGGAAGGAATTGGGGGGGCACTCAGGGGCTTCTTTGTCTGGGGAGGGGGGGGAAAAATGGGGTTAGGAAGGAATTGGGGGGGCACTCAGGGGCTTCTTTGTCTGGGGGGGGGGGAAAAATGGGGTTAGGAAGGAATTGGGGGGGCACTCAGGGGCTTCTTTGTCTGGGGGGGGGGGAAAAATGGGGTTAGGAAGGAATTGGGGGGGCACTCAGGGGCTTCTTTGTCTGGGGGGGGAAAAATGGGGTTAGGAAGGAATTGGGGGGGCACTCAGGGGCTTCTTTGTCTGGGGGGGGGAAAAAAAATGGGGTTAGGAAGGAATTGGGGGGGCACTCAGGGGCTTCTTTGTCTGGGGGGGGGGGGAAAAATGGGGTTAGGAAGGAATTGGGGGGGCACTCAGGGGCTTCTTTGTCTGGGGGGGGGAAAAATGGGGTTAGGAAGGAATTGGGGGGGCACTCAGGGCCTTCTTTGTCTCGGGGGGGAAAAATGGGGTTAGGAAGGAATTGGGGGGCACTCAGGGGCTTCTTTGTCTGGGGAGGGGGGGGGAAAAATGGGGTTAGGAAGGAATTGGGGGGGCACTCAGGGGCTTCTTTGTCTGGGGGGGGGGGGGAAATGGGGTTAGGAAGGAATTGGGGGGGCACTCAGGGGCTTCTTTGTCTGGGGGGGGGAAAAAAATGGGGTTAGGAAGGAATTGGGGGGGCACTCAGGGGCTTCTTTGCCGGGGGGGGGGGGGGGGAAATGGGGTTAGGAAGGAATTGGGGGGGCACTCAGGGGCTTCTTTGTCTGGGGGGGGGAAAAATGGGGTTAGGAAGGAATTGGGGGGGCACTCAGGGCCTTCTTTGTCTGGGGGGGGGGGAAAAATGGGGTTAGGAAGGAATTGGGGGGGCACTCAGGGGCTTCTTTGTCTGGGGGGGGGGGGGAAAAAATGGGGTTAGGAAGGAATTGGGGGGGCACTCAGGGCCTTCTTTGTCTGGGGAGGGGGGGGGGAAAAAATGGGGTTAGGAAGGAATTGGGGGGGCACTCAGGGGCTTCTTTGTCTGGGGAGGGGGGGGAAAATGGGGTTAGGAAGGAATTGGGGGGGCACTCAGGGCCTTCTTTGTCTGGGGGGGGGGAAAAATGGGGTTAGGAAGGAATTGGGGGGGCACTCAGGGGCTTCTTTGTCTGGGGGGGGGAAAAAAATGGGGTTAGGAAGGAATTGGGGGGGCACTCAGGGCCTTCTTTGTCTGGGGGGGGGAAAAAAAATGGGGTTAGGAAGGAATTGGGGGGGCACTCAGGGCCTTCTTTGTCTGGGGGGGGGGGGGAAATGGGGTTAGGAAGGAATTGGGGGGGCACTCAGGGGCTTCTTTGTCTGGGGAGGGGGGGAAAATGGGGTTAGGAAGGAATTGGGGGGGCACTCAGGGGCTTCTTTGTCTGGGGGGGGGGAAAATGGGGTTAGGAAGGAATTGGGGGGGCACTCAGGGCCTTCTTTGTCGGGGGGGGGAAAAAATGGGGTTAGGAAGGAATTGGGGGGGCACTCAGGGGCTTCTTTGTCTGGGGAGGGGGGGGAAAATGGGGTTAGGAAGGAATTGGGGGGGCACTCAGGGGCTTCTTTGTCGGGGGGGGGGGGTAAATGGGGTTAGGAAGGAATTGGGGGGGCACTCAGGGGCTTCTTTGTCTGGGGGGGGGGAAAATGGGGTTAGGAAGGAATTGGGGGGCACTCAGGGGCTTCTTTGTCTGGGGGGGGGAAAAAATGGGGTTAGGAAGGAATTGGGGGGGCACTCAGGGGCTTCTTTGTCGGGGGGGGGGGGGAAAATGGGGTTAGGAAGGAATTGGGGGGGCACTCAGGGGCTTCTTTGTCTGGGGGGGGGAAAATGGGGTTAGGAAGGAATTGGGGGGGGCACTCAGGGCCTTCTTTGTCTGGGGGGGGGAAAAATGGGGTTAGGAAGGAATTGGGGGGGCACTCAGGGGCTTCTTTGTCGGGGGGGGGGGGGGAAATGGGGTTAGGAAGGAATTGGGGGGGCACTCAGGGGCTTCTTTGTCTGGGGGGGGGAAAAATGGGGTTAGGAAGGAATTGGGGGGGCACTCAGGGGCTTCTTTGTCTGGGGGGGGGAAAAAAATGGGGTTAGGAAGGAATTGGGGGGGCACTCAGGGCCTTCTTTGTCGGGGGGGGGGGGAAATGGGGTTAGGAAGGAATTGGGGGGGCACTCAGGGGCTTCTTTGTCGGGGGGGGGAAAAAATGGGGTTAGGAAGGAATTGGGGGGCACTCAGGGGCTTCTTTGTCGGGGGGGGGAAAAAATGGGGTTAGGAAGGAATTGGGGGGGCACTCAGGGGCTTCTTTGTCTGGGGGGGGGGGGAAAAAGGGGTTAGGAAGGAATTGGGGGGGCACTCAGGGGCTTCTTTGTCGGGGGGGGGGGGGAAAATGGGGTTAGGAAGGAATTGGGGGGGCACTCAGGGGCTTCTTTGTCTGGGGAGGGGGGGGGAAAAAATGGGGTTAGGAAGGAATTGGGGGGGCACTCAGGGGCTTCTTTGTCTGGGGAGGGGGGGGAAAAATGGGGTTAGGAAGGAATTGGGGGGGCACTCAGGGCCTTCTTTGTCTGGGGAGGGGGGGGAAAATGGGGTTAGGAAGAATTGGGGGGCACTCAGGGCCTTCTTTGTCTGGGGAGGGGGGGAAAAAATGGGGTTAGGAAGGAATTGGGGGGGCACTCAGGGGCTTCTTTGTCTGGGGGGGGGGGGGAAAAGGGGTTAGGAAGGAATTGGGGGGCACTCAGGGGCTTCTTTGTCTGGGGAGGGGGGGGAAAAATGGGGTTAGGAAGGAATTGGGGGGGCACTCAGGGCCTTCTTTGTCTGGGAGGGGGGGGAAAATGGGGTTAGGAAGAAATTGGGGGGGCACTCAGGGCCTTCTTTGTCTGGGGAGGGGGGGAAAAATGGGGTTAGGAAGGAATTGGGGGGGCACTCAGGGCTTCTTTGTCTGGGGGGGGGGGAAAAGGGGTTAGGAAGGAATTGGGGGGGCACTCAGGGGCTTCTTTGTCTGGGGGGGGGGGGAAAAAATGGGGTTAGGAAGGAATTGGGGGGGCACTCAGGGCCTTCTTTGTCTGGGGAGGGGGGGGAAAATGGGGTTAGGAAGAATTGGGGGGGCACTCAGGGCCTTCTTTGTCTGGGGAGGGGGGGAAAAATGGGGTTAGGAAGGAATTGGGGGGGCACTCAGGGGCTTCTTTGTCTGGGGGGGGGGGGGAAAAGGGGTTAGGAAGGAATTGGGGGGGCACTCAGGGG